>JAVFBY010329195.1:0-10106 GCA_034781015.1 Tonicella lineata
ATCCAGTTCCCTTCGACAATGAGAGCGGTAAGGTTTTCGAGTAATTTCCAGGTCTTGGGAAAACGTGTAAATAATTTTAAAAAATGCTGTATATATTTATTTAACAAATAAACTGACAACAGTATAACTTGTTTCATAATTATATTTCAATATGCTCAGGGGTATTTCAGCTCAATGGGTGTAGGGAAATCTCTAGGCCAGAAAACGCCAGGTCATCATGAAGATTCCACCCAACGACCCGCGCTTCGGATAGTAAATCCCTTTTGTGTTAAAACTAAGCCATTCTAAGGTATAAGCAAAAAAGCTTGAAGTTAATCCAACCCGGGACCTTTGGCTTAACGGGGTCAACACACTACCGACTGAGCTATAGAGGACGTCGCTAGAGCGATCCCAAAGTTCACACAAGAAAAGGCTGTATTTCCTTTCTGTACGTAAGGCGCCAGAGACGCCAGAGACGCCGAAGCGACATCTTTTTTCAAGATATTACTCATAAATTTGATTATTGTTTTAGTTATACCGAAAATCGGGTATTGGCATAGGCCTATATATATTTTTATAAATGCAGAGAAAGAAAATTTGACATGTCTTTCAAGGGAATAATATTAAAAAGACAACGTTTTCTTTGTATTTTTTTTTTGCTATTTAAACGCTTATTTTATTTTTTTTAACGATTGCAAGCTCATGTCATATAGGCTACATTCAGTCTTTTGTTCAATGACAGGTCATTAGTTTGATATCCCGCCAGGGATAAATATATGTTTGGTTTGAGCAAACTGGACATCCCTAACAACTCTGACGGAATTTAAGCCGTCTATATGACTATGTGGACTACATTTATATTTATTTGATGGTATACATGTGGTTCACTAACAAAATCACAAACTTTGATACAAACCATTTTACAGTTTCATTGTTTCGTTTCTTTCCAGGTCGCCTGTCTTTCGACAGCAGGTGTCCATTGCAAGTCGGTGGTCAAGTATTTACCGATCCACTTATTCAAGATTTTGGAATGCCGACCAACAACGTACCGAATCTTTCAGGGGTATTCTACAGGGTATGTATAACGACAAGTCTATTAACTAGAAGTATGTAATCTCCATCAAGGCATGTCCACGGCATTGTAGACCAACATTATAGTGCCGTCACATTCCCGTTCCAGTTTGTTTAATTAATGCCCACTTGTTAGAAATTGTGGTTTAAGGCCGCTTCCCTGGTTTGGATTTCGCGTCCCTTCAAATTAATTAATGCGAACCGCATATTAATTTGTTTTTATAGTTGAGTTTTATAGTTTCACTTTTCCAAATATAGAAACTACCCATAATGCATCATTATAAAAGCTGAGCTCTTTTAAATGTCATAGTGAGCTACGACACATGATGTACGTTAAACGATGTACGTTGATATACGTGACCGGTCTACGATGCCTGTTAGCCTATCTAAAATGAGAGTTGCATACTGCTAGTTAACAGACTTCTGGTATAACTTATAGTTCCAAAATGTTATGTCTGTTTTCATCCATGTGCTTGATTGATTGGTGTTTAACGCAGTACTTGAGTTTGTTTCAATCATATAACGACCTGCTGGGTGACGGAAACCTCCAAACGACCTCATTCGCACGACATGATGACGAAAGGACAAGCCCAAAAAGCAAACCACAAACGCAACAACAAATCGGCCGCCTGATGCCCGTTAGGCAGTTCCATGCCATAGGAAGCTAGCACCAACTGACCGAACCTTGTGCTATAAACAAAGCATGCAAATAGTAGTTTGTATTAAATAGACACCTATTGACGGAATCGTTCTCTGAATAATTCAAATTTTCGAGAAAAAAAATCTTACACCGAATCCTAGAAACAATGAACAAATGAATCGATAAGTAAATGGATCAATAAATGAAAAATACCACATCGGTATTCAACTACTGGACAAGTGGACATATCTGAAAATTATAATGTTATGTTGTCAATTTGTCTGCAGGTTTTGCTTCTGAGGAACTGCTATAACCCACCCCAAATGGTCAGTGATAGAATTGCTGGAAACGTGTAAACCTCACCCATTAGCCGTAAAACATACTGATTGTGAAATAAGTAAGAGAATACAACTTCTTTCGGAAAGAGACATTTAAAAAAAGGATTTTCTTCATTCATGTAGATCTTCTGTAATAAACAACGTCTGCCAAACCTTTTTAATTTGTTGTGTCACTGTTTCGATTTGCACTAAGATGCTTGGCAAGGGGAATCATGGCGCATCATCAATTTTACGCGAGAGATGCCCGGATCTGTGTATCTTCTGCGAAACCTTTCTCTTGTTATCTCCAGTTTTTGGAAATTTCTTATTTTTAAGGTAATTGGCTTGAATGAAGAATGGCCCATAGATGCCATATATTTAGAGTTAAAGCTTTACAGAATATTTCTGAATGAGGACGTCTCTCTGCACCATTCTTATAATTTGTGCTATTTTGTTTTTACAAAGCGGGCGTTTCCATGTACATGTGTACAGTTAGACGAGTTGTGATGACACTCCTACACATATTTATTTATTGTTTGTTTGATTATTCGCCATTATGAATTATTTCATATAAAAAAATAATACAAAAGTACAGTCAAACAATGTAAAAATTATAAAATTATAGATTTTTTTAAAGAAATGATTGGATAAATAATTGTGAGATAGAGTGTTGGCCCTGTTAGCCAAAGGTTTCGGGTTCGATCTCCGGTGGAGGCATGTCCTATTTTCTTTCTCTGCATTTATAAAAAAAATTCATAGAAATGTTATTATAAATGTAAAGAAAGAAAATTTGACATGCTTCCACCCGGGATCGAACCCGTCACATCCACACAAATGCATGTAGATGTTATGCATAGGCTATATATGGATACATTCACATACATGCACACCTATTTAATATCCTCTTTAGCTCGAAATTATAGTATGCTACACGAACTTCCCAAAGAGAGCAATACAGGATACATATGAGTATAGTACTTTATGTTATATACCAAGGATAAGACATGATACGAAACAAGAATGCCACCGTTCTGGTCTTAATATTCATTTGCTCCGTGTTTAACATGTGAGAATACAGAGGAATAGAGAGGAATTATATATAAACCACTTTTCATACCACGATGTATAATGTTACCAGAAAAAGGAGAATGAAGTATTATAAACCAAAAATACAAAGGTGTGCAATATATACATGCGCTAAACATAACATGTCTGCTATAAATATATATACGGTGTGTCAAATTTTCATTCTCGGCATTTTGAAAATTATATATAAGGAGAATTCTTCAAACTAATTTATTATTTTTAAACTTTAATTTTAATCTAAAACTTCGGGAAGATGACAATTTATTTTACCTTACTGTTTTGCGTTCTGATTCAAATGAATTTGTAAACTAAAAACAGTTAAACTGTTTGTCTAGTAAACATTTGGTCTCGTAATGTTCTATACACATCTATACTATTTGTACGTAATTAATGTGGTCTTATATTTAGAAACCCTTCATCGTGATATCATAGATAATTTTCCATTTGACAAAAATATAAGTTATGCGATTATAGTGTACAGTACTGTTATATTAAATACTGTTTAATTATAAATCAAACTGTACCCGGATTTCCTAGGAATGAGTTTAATTGAATCTCATACATGACAGCTACAACAACAACAGACTATGAAAGGATGGGCATTAAAAAAAAAAAGAAATAAAATGAGAAAGGATCATGGACCTGTTAGGCAGATAAGGGTTGGATTTACCGTGGCAAAGAAGACACGCATGCATGTGTTTTTAAGTTTTATTTTTTTCACTTGTTGATTAGTTACATGGAGTTAATTAGGCTGAAACGGTCACTTAAAAATACACCTCGATTTAGTGATAAAGAGGGCTGTATTTAGTGAGACTCTAGGGCGACCCACATGAGTTCAATAAAAAGTATATCAACCCACAAATAGATCCCGTAACACACAAAAAAAAAGAAGAAGAAAACTCATCCAATGAAACGACAGCTCAAACATGTCAGTTAAGAAAATCATCCCTTACTTCCAATGAAAACGTAACACTTTCTGGTCCCTGATATATAGATTAGTTATAAAAGGCTAGTTCATCTGATGCAAATCAGAAAAGAGCCTTACACCCAATCTTCACTTAGAGGTAAGTCCTAGATTATTAAACATTCAGAGGTAGAACTTGAGTAACCAAGTAAGTCATGTTTTGAGAAAACGGTCAACTTACCAGCTTTCACAATAACACTGTATCTGTGAATATTTTTGTACATTAAATTAATGTATATTATAGGCTACAGAAGAACTTATTGTTTATACATACATGTAGTGCTTTTTTAAAATTCACACTAGGTTTGTGCTAGACACCCAGAAGTAGTATCAAAAATCGAGTTACATGTACATCTGGCAAATATACATATTTATTTAAAGAAGCTATACCGCAGAATTTACGCCAAAAATCGAGTGAAACGAATTAAATCGGGTATTCTTTATTTCTCTAGTATGGCCCAAAGTATAGGCTTTCAGAAAATATCAATCTCGAGAATGTGCGATATAATGTGCGAAAGTAATAATAAAGTTTGTAAAATCTATAACACGACCCGCATTATAGATTTTACAGACACTTTTACTATTTTAATACGGTATATCGCACATTATCGGGGTTGATATTTTTTGAAAGCTTATACTTTGGGCCATAAAGAAAAAAAAAAGAAAAGAAAATCCGGTTTAATCCATTTTTGGACTAAATTCTGCGGACCGGTATAGCGTCTTTAAAGAAGAAACATTACACAAAATGTAAAATAACTAGTGGCTTTAATTATGGTTAGACTCACGGCATGCAAATGCATATGGAAGGAAGATGCTGCTAATGACATCGTGTAATGCCTTATGATGGATGATAGCTACATTATTGCGTCTAGTGTTGTTATGAACCATGTATGCTATTTTGCTAGTTTGGTTTGTTTGATAAGATTCGACTGCAATTCCGCTGATTGATGTTCTGCTCTTGACTTACAGTGTTAGTGACATTGCAGTTTTATTCCCTTTTCAAACCATTAGGATTTAGTTAGTTGGATGCCCTATTACGACGTCAGGCGGCGCCTCTGATACGTGTTTCCGAAATCAGAAATTTGAAAACAGACTTTATGTTTAAAATTATTGTCACGATTATCTTTTTTTTCTGGTTGACTGTAACATACTTCCCTACCGTTTTGAGTTATGGATGAATCTCGTGTCTCAATTTATCGAACTAGCGCCTAGCGACGTTATAATGGAGCTAAAACAAACAAGTGGCTTAATGTAGCAGTTCATTGAGTAAACCTGCAATATAACATGTATGGACGAATACATTCAGTCCTGGGGCCCGTTCCTCAAGTCGACATAAGCCTAAGTTGATCTTAAATACCATAGCTATAAGTACCGAAGTTATTTTGTTAACATGATAGCTAAGGGCAATATAGGCTAAGATCGTTTTTTTTGGAACAGTGCCCAATGCTACAAGCATGCAACGTCGTTGTATAATACGCAAGTGGCGTATCTGACGATTCTTGGTGGCGATTCTTTTAAGCCATGATGTCTATTCCGTGAAACACAATTAAGTATATGGAATCAAGAACTAAACATCATATCCTATGATCGTGTAATTAATATGATATTAACGACATATTTGGTGATATAATTGGGAGCTGTTGTTGGGCCACAAAAAGGAAAGTGGCGCGAAGCAAAGTTTGATGCAAAACCTAAAGTAAAACGGCATCAAAACGTTAAGCGGGGTCTATTGGAACATAAAAGGGAGTCGCAAAACGCAAATTGCAGATGTATGTTTTTGAGTTAAAAACCACATTTCCTTCTTATTGTGCTGGAATAGAGTGGTTTTATTTACGCATAAATGAAATAGGATCTTTATGTCTGTTTTTATTTTGTAACATTCGTAATAAGCTGTCACGAAAATATTCAAAGTAGTATACATTCCCCACCAATCTGATAAAAATCAGATCTACATTAGCTCCCACGTATTATATTGTCGCGATGTAGATCTGAAGACATACTTTACCAAATGATGTCGATTGGTCGACCAATCAGAGGACCGCTGACCAATTCATGGTATGTGAGTCAAGGATTCCCCTGGGAATTCCCTAGCGAACAGCCATCTATGTTTACCAAAGCTTTATGTCATCTGTTTTTTCCTTGGACAATTTAAACCGTGACCTTTCTTGAACCCCACACTAGTTGACATTATTGAACACCGTTTGCAATAGAATGTCATCAGATCTAAATTGTGACAATACAATATCGGGGATCTCCTATAGATATGATTTTAATTTATTGTATTCCCCACAGCCTTATTTATAATAGAACGCATTCGTCTGTCCAACTTATATTGTACTAACTGTACCCGCACCGCTTCGCTGGTCCAACCAAACTTGAAGTGATGGAGGAGTAGCAGCAATCTAAATGGGACCAGGAAGCGACTACGTAAAGACAGACGAAAGTGATCCCCATTTTAATGTGCCTTAAACCTTTCCCGTATCATGCCCTTTCAGAATATATATGGTCTGTGGGGTTTATGTCTTTTGGTTTGGGAGAAAAAATACACACAGACAAACACACGCACAGACAAACGAAACTGACCTTAATTTTTATGTACCTTAAACCTTCCCTGGGCATTGCCCTTTCAGAATATACATGGTTTGTGGGGTCTATCTCTTTTGGTTTGGCCGGAAAATGCACACAGACAAACACACAGACAGACGCCTATCTTTTATAGATATAGATATAGAGATACATTTTGCTATGTGTGTGATGGCTGCGTTTAAATTGCCGGTACTTCCAACCCTAGTGAGTAGAGTATTTACCTATACAGTGATGCAACACCAAAACGGATTAACAGCGTATTTGGGTAAATATTATTAGGTAGAAAGTTCATAAAATTAAGTCGTTTCGAACGTAACATTGGACAAAAATATTCTGGTTAAAAACGAATCGCCTGAATTTAAAACTATTTACCGAAACGCTCTTTGGACGCCTAGACTGTGTATTTCGTTGTCATGAATTACATTGCATTAATTATGTCAAACTAGGTTACTGACTCCGGTGAATGACACCCGTTTTAGTGTATTAGTTGTATTAAACTTTTTATACATTTAAGGCTGAGGCGTATTGTCACTTGCAGTAATAGCAACGCACTCGTATGACGCCAAGCAACGTTTGTTTACCACTGTAGTAATTTAGTTAATTTTGTTCAAGCATAATATAAGTCTATTTAGATTTACCCGAAGTATGAAACGAGTCATTGGCACATATCGACGGCATTGAAGCTCAGGGCAACGCTTAGTAATTGCATGTATATTATACGTTCAAAAATTTACACAAGAATCTACGTAAAAAAACCTCCGTTTCAAATCAACTTTTTAGCAAATGCTTTTTTTTTGTTCGAGAAATCACCACATGTAAACTTGGGGATGCTTGTGATTGTTGGTTTTTGATTGCCTTTACTTTGCAATCTACGACCACGATTGTTATTTTGACAATGTGGCGTGCCCAGGGGTATTTCATTTGCATAACGACGTTCTAGCCCAATAGGTGGAGGAAACCGCCCTTGATGTCACTGCATGGCAATATTATAGACAGGACAGTACAATGACAAGACGAAAAACAGGACAGCACAACAATTAGCTTACTGATGTCTCTTAGCTCCAAGATCAAGCTAGCGACTTGATTCGTACAAAAGTAATTCTGAAAGTGCTAGGAACTGCGAAGTGACTTCAAGATATGCATTTTCAAGATATTGTCTGTCTAGAAATGAGAAGTCGGTTTGAAAAAGAAGTGGCGACAAACGGAAATGGATTGGGGAAAATGTATACCTCTCTCTCAATTTTACTCGCGGATGGTTGAGCAGGAGCTTCCTTGTGCTCTAGGTGGCCTCTGAGCGAAGGAATTAGATTGTCATGTTGGCCAATGAAATGAGCGTCGGTTGCTACTTTCTTCTGATTGGCCACAACATATCTGGCAAATTGCAAAACTGACACATTGCAGATAGATGTCCATGCCTCCGCCATAGGCTTATTATTAGAAAGCTGTGTGATAAATCACATATAGCGTGTTACGTGACGATAACAGTTTTATGCACATTTTGTAACCAATACGTACTATCTAGCTTTTCAACGCAGACTAGAAGTTTGGGTCAAATAGGCGACATGTCAAGCTTTCGGTTTCGTGCACTGTTTTCAAGGCTGGAAATTCCAATGACGTATACATATGTAAGGGGAAAACCCCTTTTACAGAAAGCACATTCCTTGGAAATGTGTGTGAATGTGTATAGTTTGACATTATATTTGTTATTTTTTGTCAATCTTATCACAATTACATTTTAGTGTAAAGATTTTAAAACATTGAATTACTCTGTTGTTGTACGACATCGTCATGCTAGCCCTGTGTATTCTTACAGCAGTAATTCGTCGATTGACGCCCACGCAATCTGTTACAAATTTACGCATATCACTACATAATATGGAGTCTCTTTGTGACCAAGCCGGTTATACATACCGGCGAAGGTTTTAATCAAATGTTTTATGCACTCATATGCAATAATTATGGTAAATAACCATTTATCGTCTCGTGATATTCTATAAGTAATGCTTAATCATCGAATTTTAGAAAATATCTAGGTCGTAAAATTCACAATAAACCACAGCTCTGAGAACATTATTTCTTAATTATAGAATAAAAACAGACAAAAAAAAGTCGTTAAAGGTTAATTCTGGCAAAATAATCAGGGGATGTGAGTTTGATTTTAAAAAGTTGCATTTGAGCTTTACGTTTTGTGATACCCCACTTTACGTTTTGCAGCACCCCACTTTATGTTTCGCGATACCCCGACATTAATTTCCGAAGCATGTTTACATCACGTCTTTTTCACTTTACGTCTTGGTGTTTGTACGTTTTGCAGTGCACTTTATGATTTACTATTCCAGATACTAAGATTTTACAAATGTAGATTTGCATGGTTTATTACTTAAAGCAGTTTTGGTTGATTGATTGTAGTCCAAAGGCGCTCTCAGGTGTATTTCACCTATATGATGGCGTTCAATTCAAATGGGTGGAGGAAAGCACCCTTGACGTTACCACCAACGTCAGGACACCGGACAGGAGTAAATCAAAACATTAAAATAAATCTGCTTTCTGGCGAATTCATCTTTGAGATAAGTGGTGTTGGTGGCAAGACACTTATTGTCTCTCTGTTGTAAGATGCTACATTTAGAGTTTCATACCATTAATTTAGTATTTATTATCCTCCTATAGGTTAACAGTTCTCACGAGACATGTTGTGCTTTTTTGTTTTCGTCACGGTTGTTGGTCTCATCAGCTGTTCGACCACACCCCCATCCAATCAGCTTCCTGATGAAACAGAATGGGGTGAGTATATTGGAAAGGAACGTCATGAGTTGGCAATGCGTAAATAATGACAAAGGTTTGCATATTCTCAAAACAAGTGCTCTTCGTTTTCACAAAAGAGCACTAGTTCGCTAACTGTTTCCTAATTCAAAGTATGTTTACAAGGTTAAAGGAAAAAAAGCATTGCAACATATCCAGTTTATAATAATAAGTTATTTTCGTACACTAAAGAGATCGGTTCTAAAAACAAATCATAATTCATCGTACTATCCATGAATGAAATCAAAAGCGACACCATCTCAAAATTAAAGAATATAATTGTTTTCAGATTGCACTAACGACCACGCACCGCATGGAAGTGATCCCCGGAAATTCCTCCAGTCTCCCAATGGGTTCGAAGATGGTTCTGATGTTTTTGAAGCCACCTGCCCAACGCAGCTTCAAGTTTTCAGTCAAGTCAATGGACTCTGTCGTTGCTTGTATACTGACGACCTTAATGCTCTCTTAGCTCAAGAATGTCAAATCCGAGTACCGAGTAATGCTCCCGCTGATGTATACGAACTTCTGGTGCCTAACAAGAACGTACAAACTATAGAGGAGCTATTTACACAACAGAGTTGTTTGAGTATCCTTCCTGGTTACGTTCGTGATGCTTACAACCAGGCAGGCGTTGTCCCTCTGTTCTTCAATCAGACAGGATGCC
>JAVFBY010329306.1:0-10104 GCA_034781015.1 Tonicella lineata
GTGCTATACCTTCAACCTGGGTGCGTGCGGTGCTATACCTTCAACCTGGTGCGCCCTCGTGCGTGCGGTGCTATACCAACAACCTAGGTGAGCGCGGGTACGTGAAGAGCCAATACTATAATACGAGGTGAGCCCGTGAGCGCGAAGAGCTATGCCTTTAACGGGGTCGTTTTGAAGAGCTATCTCCACTACTTGGGCTTATTACATATAACGTACAATACCTATTGTGCCCCTTCTTTACTACTCCCAAAATACAGAGCACATTCGCTAGGCCGTCTGCCTTACAAGCAGAAGTTGCGAGTTCAATTCTCACAGGGTCGACACATTTTTTTTCTTTTCACATCACCACAGCTTGAAGTCATATATGTATTTTTACCTGCAGCGAAGCTAAGCAGGTCTATGAGAGCTTCGCGTTATGTAACAATGTTGGGGGTGACAATTGTAATGTTAAGAGATAAGCTAATGTTAACAGATAGCAGTATACTAATAGTCGCCGCAGGTCTCTGAAGAGCTTCCTCCTTGTTCTTATACATTTTAATTTATGTATTTACCGTGCTATAAGCCCGAGAGTGTACCAGGTCTGTGGTCATTGAAAATACAACTATGTACATATGCATATACAATCTACTGAGCGACTATATTTAAGTACACACCCAAGCTGCAGTGGTCATATTAAAGTACGAGTCTTATTCCTCACATACCTCACAGCATACCTCATAGCGTAAATGTGTATTAAAGTACGAGTCTCGTACCTCACGTACCTGAAGGTGTACCTATATTTAAGTACACACCCAAGCTGCAGTGGTCATATTAAAGTACGAGTCTTATACCTCACGTACCTCACAGCATACCTCACAGCGTAAATGTGTATTAAAGTGCGAGCCCCGTACCTCACGGCCTACCTCAATGACGCCCCCAATGGCGCACACAATGACACCCGCAACGCCCCTTGTGACGTCCGCAACACCCGTTATGATGCCCGCTACCCGTTGTAACGCCCGTCATTATATAGAAAAAAGCAAAGGCAAATAATCGTTGACTTAAATTGTATTTTCTCCGTCAATTCGAACAACATCGGGTCGGAGAGTCACCCCAGCTGTCCTCACATAAAAACACGTACCGTATCATTGACTTCCAGTTTGGTTATATTCACACTTCTTGTGATATACCGCTTGCCTTCAAGGGGTATTCTAAGGCTAGAACTTGGTCAATCATATCTTTCCTCATCCGTACAGTGCTGCGTAGCGCTTCGTCTGGTGGAAGGTCAAAAACCTCTTCAAACTTGCGTTTGGTTTGCATAATTTGTCTATGTTTGGGGTCTTGTTTCAATGCGAGACAATTGCTTTACAGTTGTATATATGCATCTCGGGTGGCTTTTCGTATAGCTGGTACGCTCGGTGTCTTCTGGGATTTATGCCGTACCATATCGTAATGCCTTGTAAGCACACGGCTACAGATGTCGCACACATACGTTATCCTTCTTGCAGATGTGCAGGGCAACTGGAGGTTATCAGTTAACAGGGGTATTTACTGTTACGAACCTAACGGCCGCCGCCCGTCATGACGCCCACTGCCCGTTATGACGCCCGCCGACCGTCATGACGCCTGCAACGCCCTTAATGACGCCCACACACCCGTTATGACGCCCGCAACGGACAAATGCACCCGCTTCACCACGTATTCAAGTATTAGCACCCAGCGCACCATCTTGTAGAGATAGGCATCTCTTCTCTAGCTTAAACTACATGGGGCTTCGGGTCTTGTGCTTAAGCCTAGTCTTTTTTTTTCTTCCTATGGTATAGCATGTGATTTTTGTCTACACTCGCCGTCACGTTATAGAGATAGCGGTTCTTCACGACGTATTGCGGCTCTTCAGGGTGTATTTATTTATCAGCATATCGTGCGCCATGCTGTAGAGAGGCGCCCCTCCACACGACGTATTTAGGTAATACACACTCTCCACCACGTTGGAGAGATAGAGTCTCTTCTCGACGTATTTATCTATTAACCTATCGTGCACCATCACGAGAGCTCACCATGTATTCAAGTATTAGCGCATCACGCTCACCAGCTTGTAGGTATAGCTCTTCACTCACGAAAGCTCAACACGTAATCAAGTATTAGCTCCGCACGCAATGTAAGACAATTGCTTTGAGATGACTAAGAACACCGCTAGTCTAGAATGACATGGTGGACAACGTTCTATGACATTTTAAAGACGACATTATCGATGCAGGTGCTGATGAGTCTGACAAAGTACAAAACGCTTACGAAGCTAACGTACCAGCTATACGAAAAACCATCCGAAATGCAAATATACAATTGCAAAGCAATTGTCTCGCATCGGAACAAGACCCCATACATTGACAAATTATCCCAACCAAACGCAATTTTGAACAGGTCTGTGACCGTCCACTAGACGAAGAGCTACGCAACTGTGTACGGATGATGAGAGATCTGTTTGTCCAAGTTCTACGTTATTTGACATTCGATATTATTTTATGTTGACTTATTTTTGTTATAGCCTCACCTTACAATTCGGATGTATGGTTTAACCAGCACGCCAAGCAACGTGTGCTGTAGTTTTCAGGGAAAGGGGAAATGGAACGGGGTAATAAGTACCGTCAAACGCCTTGTTGTTGGCCATGCAGGGACTGAATCGTTTCGGTAAAGCCCCTAAGAACAAGTTTTGTACGTTGATCGGGGTTTGACTTTTTAACACAGCTGAGGACTTGGTGAAGACGCGTCAAATCATGTATTGACTGGGTAGACTGTCTTGTACTTTACGCACATGAACCTGCACATCCTGGAGCACCGCTTTAAAATCTGACTGTTCTTTAGCAATTTGAGCAAGGTCATGGTGTCTTTAGTTTAGCGTGGTTGAGGAGATATCGGTCTTGAAACCCGATGTTTGTGTGTAGACGACCGAGAATGTTCACCGACTGGCTTTGTTTGGTATCAACCAGGTGTTATTTGAACCAGGCGTTCTCTGCAGCGCGGATGTTTAATTTCACCGCCGTGTCTTTAAACCAGAGGTTGTCGTCAATTGAGAACGTTTTGCTTCACTACCATAGGAGAGTATATAGGTGTCGATGTAAGTGCGGTACAGGCACATGTTGGTGGATGCACGCACCAATTTATCATTGAGACTGGCTTGGACTAAACAAAATTGCTGTCTAGGACTGTGTAGAGGTTCGTCGATGCGACCTAATCCTCTTCTGTCAAGGATGTTCCATCGCCCTTGACGATTTTCGCCTTGACATACAAAAACTGGCTGAATCCTGGGTGTTGGCTGAATATAGGTATGCGTGTCCGCATTTGTTATACGGAATTCGATGGAGCCTCCGCCGCTGTTACTCGCAATGGGACTGTACCCTGCACAGCACCCACGTAGCGCACCATTTTGGTTGGCTGGCATGGCCGACACATCAAACTCGCTATTGACACCATCATGGGTCTAGGGGTGAATGACCGACATGTTGTTTACAGAAGATATTGGGGATGACGCGTCAGGGTGGTTTGTGAAGCCGTGCGCGCGAGAACGCCCTCTTATAGCGCGAGGTCGGCGGCCCAGGGATTGTGATGGTGGTGGAGCTGCTGAGGTCCGTTGTCGTTTGACCTTCGCGATGAGTTCCCCAGTCGCTTCACTCTTGTCCATGCCATGTCTGCGTTGATTGAAAGTGTCACGAAACACGTTGAGGCCATCCCCTCCGTCTTGACAGGTATTGTACTTGACGTAGGATTTTTGTAGCGCCGTCATCGCGTTATGTGAAGTGCGCATCACGCCTTCGTCAAAAGTGAAGTGTTGCGATAACCTCCCCAAGCCAGAATGGTAGTGGTCGGCCATAATCGTCCCGTTTATCAATTTCTACGGTGGTGAATTCTTTCTTTCTTCTGCACGGGGATGTATTGGATTTTTTGAAACTCTTGACTGACTTGAACACCGTAGTTGCGACTATCGGTACTTAAGATCCGTAACTGGGGCTTTGATGCATTTCACACCGACGCAGCACAAGTTGAATGAGCGTCTCTGCGTGTTGTATCAGGGTTCGTGTAAAGAAAGATTTCCTATCCCGGTCGCACCGGAGACCAAGGCTGCTTACCCTGCTGGAAATGTGTATCCATTCCGGATCACCCGCTCAGAGCAGTGTGGTTTTGTCCGTCGTAGCTGGGTTGACAGAGCTGGGCTGCTATGTCGACATAGAAGGCCTCCGTCCACACAAGAACGGTCCACCTCTTCTGGGGTAAAAGGTGTCATGGCAGCTTTGTCTTGACAACACTGTCATGGCTGTGTCTTGACGGCAGTGTTTTGAGTCTGTGTCATGTGTCAGGCTCTACATATGTTTGAAATCGCTCTGTGGAATTCACAAGTTGAATATCGCGGGCCAGCCGACCCACTTGACCCAATGATAGACCCAACGGCGTTAATTGTGTCTCTGTGTTGAGAAGCTCTTCTACCTAGTTGGGGTGGTGGTCACGTCTTGTAACTCAATCTTCCCCGCTAGTCCCCGCTAACCCTTTCCAGTTTAACCTTCTAGTGTGTTCACGACCTGGCGTCGAGCGTAGCGATGCCAGATTCGAAAAAAGTTCCGTGCTACAATTGGGTAATTACATTTTTGTTCAAACTGACCCTCCGTTTCACTGATACGGACATGGAACTTGCATGACCGGTTGTACAGGACCCTCTCTTTAGAATCGTCGGCGATCAGTCGCTTGATGCTGCACTGTCACCTGTACGAAGGCTCTACACATACTATGGTGATAGACGTTGTTGAACCTGAGGGTTAAGTCCGACAATGTGCGATTGAAGCTCTCGACCACCGACGCTTTACTCGCCGTCTCGTTCCAAGTGTAGAAAAAGAACACCAAAAGCTCGAGTAGAAACTGTTGAAAGAACCTTGTTGAGAAACGCTGTTGGTGGGTTAGTGTTGCTGTGGTCAACTTGTGAGGGCTCGGTGCTGGTGATGGTAGCGTCTTGTCGATGGCCCGGCTGTGTTTGCTGGTACGGCTGCTGTATGATGCCGGTGGATTCACCTTCTTCTTTTTCTCAGAAGCAGCGGGCATGCTGGTGTTTGTTCTGTTAAGGCACGGTAGGCTATGTGGCTTCTGGCAGAGAAACTGGTCAGCAAATGAGTCCAGTTGAGTGCAGTAGAGCCTCGGATAGTGGTGACGTCGTAGCATGATCCGTGGACAATGGAGCTGCAGCTCCGGCTGCATCCTGTTTTATGTTTAGAGCACGGATGTAAACTTGCTTTGTTGTTCTCTTTGATGTTTCGCCGCCTGAGTTTACATTCAGCGCAAACATGAGCGAGGACCTCAATCCACTTTTTGCACGAACACTTCCATGAGAATTGAAAGTTGGGGAATATCCGCGAAACGAACTTTCTGTGTGTCAGGTCACCGGGTAGGTCTATAGTCCGGCAGATTAGTGAAAAATCGTTCAAATGGTGATACAAGCACCAAGTTTCATGTCCGAGAAGTTAGAGCCGAATTCTCAGTTCCCATTTCCCGATTCAAAAATTGGGCGAGTCCATTTTACCTTGTATAGGGTGTCAACATTAAACTTTTGGGCTGGAAGCAACAACCCTATTCCCATTTCTCTGTTGGAAAATTGGACGAGTCTAATTATCTGGAATAGGGGTGTCAGCATTAAAATCTTGAAAACACAAACATTCGTGAATCGGGAAACGGATAATAAGCCAATCGGCACCGAATCGTAGAATAGCCAAAGCAGAAATGGATTTAAACTGGGCCTAGGGAGAACCTGAGACTATTCTAGTGTTATAAGATGTTTGAATTACGCAATTTGTCAATCGGGAAACAGGTAAGTTGCGAATCGACACTGAATCGTAAAATAGACAAAATGGCAGTTATATACATCGGAAATTGCATTTTATGAAAAAAACGTCAGCAACTTCAAAATCCAATATGGCCGCCGCCAGTGAGGCTTAACATTGATTTCGTACAAAACTTTTGACCAAGCTGCTAAATTTTCTTGATTTTAATTTTGATTAAAAGGTTTTTGAGTGTACAGAATCTTTCTTTTCTCTTTAAATCGTTCTCTCGTGAGTGATTATACCGCATATGACACAAACATTGTATATTATATGCATATTACAATTTCATAAAGTTTTATACATTACTGAAATGTAAAATTATACGAAATTTGTTTACAACTTATCACTAACAGTTAATTTCAATAAATCTAACAGTACAGGAATCTTTACCGAAAAAACTGAAAACGTCACCAGTTATAGGCCTACGTGACTGTCTCTTACAATTCCGTTGATAAACATAATCCAATCTATATTCTACCAATCTTTTCATCATTACATGAATAACATGTCCACACAAAACTGAATAAATTTAACACAACCAATCATTATTAAATGAATTGAAGCAGGGCTTCAGTCAAATTTTTTACTACATGCGCTTAAATAATATCAAATGAATGAATATTGAAAATAAACCAGACAGACATGTGAGGGCCAATGTTTGTTAACCTGAGAATAACTTTTGTTTGAGTAGAAACCAATGTTCTTTTTCACGAATTTAAATCCTTGTCTCGATGTTAAAATAATAAGAAATACTATTTTGTTTTGTTAAAAACTACCTTTTAAGAAAAAAAAAACTAAACGTTTGAAATTATTTTTAAAAATAATTGTCAAGGATTAACCATCTAGCCATTATTATAATTATTTCGTTTCATATGAACCCTTTCAATTTGTACTAAGATGGTAAGGGTCGTTTAATAAACAACGATGGTGCCAGAATTTCGTGCTAAAATTATTCGGCAATAAACTCACAAAAGAAAACTGAATCCATCGAAATAATAAATAGCGAATTTTTCCATTCCAGAGTAGAAATAAGTACGAAAAAAGGGCCCCCACAACTCCATTGAAACAGATCTTTCCATTTGCACAATGGTTGTATGTACATGTATGTCTTTCTTATTTGTATGTATAATCTTTCCCAGAATTTGCACCATGGGTTTATGTTTGTCACTGTTGCTTTACACCCAGGAACCCCATATGCTTTAACCCTAACGCTCTCCCATATAGTCCCATACCTACAAAGTTAGACAAAATGGCCATAGGTTAGCACAGCATAACATCATCACGCCTATAGGTCAACACCATGCAGAAACCACACTCCCACAACTCTACACTACTCATTGAAAAAAAATTATGCCCCCCTGGGTACCACTCAGGGGCACCCAGTCCCGTAGGTCCCATAGGGAAATTAAATGTGAAACAGATTGAATAAATCTTCAGGATGACATAAATAGGCCTACCATTCAGAAATGGTGCAAACATTCCCAGCTAACTGTAAACCTTGCAAAAATGTGTATAGGCCGATATATCATTTATAGGGGCCTACCAACAAACGAAATCCACAATAAAGTATAGGCCCTATCTACAAGTTATCCGACTGCCCTCTTTACTATACTAAGGAATTATATAGGCACCTTGGAGTTGTGGATGATCTGTGATAGTTGTGTTTTAAGAAGCATGTAGCTTATTTCACTCAAATCATTCCTATTTAAGTAAATGTTATTAAAGCCACACTAACTGCTAGACGTGTTTATCGCTGAAAAAAATGTAAGCACACAATTTATCACTAAAATGACCCATCGTTACCTAAAATATATAACGGAATGTTTCCCGTCGTTGTAATTAGTCGGAAAGCACTCCAGACTGCCAAAGACATTTGTGTTGAACAGCGTGGCTACCGAAGACTTGCAAGTTGCAACAACAACAAAACAAAACTATAACTGCTGGCAAATTTCTGGTTTCATGAGCTCTTTCAAAGCAATTTCTGGAAAGAACGAAATGATGTCTATAGGTTTGATGTCAAAGGGATATTTGCGTCCTAGAGAAGGTGGAAAAATCTGTAAAGTATTTAAACGGCTTTCTTTAGAACAGAGTTGTCCGCCCCTGTCGAATCCTGTCGAACTAATGGTGAGCGTCACAAAATACAAACTTTTACTTCTATTTTAAAGAAAAACTTTCAGTTTATGGCAAAAATGGAAAGTTCATAACATAATTTTCATTTAAAAATAGTTTTATCACGTTAATAAAGTAACAAGCCCCCGGCTTGTGGGGTGAACCATTGTTTCAATTATTTATAAATAATAAATATTTTTTCGGATCGATATTAGCTTCTTTCAATTTGCATCAGTCTATCAAAGATGGCTTGATACTATGATATGTCATATTTCACAAAGGAATAACCTCCAAACGATACTTTCTACATGTATATATAAGATAACACTGTCTTTCATAGCAGGAGTAGGCCTACATGTCATCAAAGAACTGCGTTAATTAATTAGGAATTGAGTATTAAAAGTTAACATGACACAGAACAACATCCTCCGTCCGAACAATTACTTCCTATACCTATATGTTAATCTCCTATATAAACGATAACACACTCATTACATTAGTCCTGGAGCTATATAGTGAAGGTCTAGCTTGCGGTAAACCTCTCTTGTTTCCTCTGAAATATAGTATACATGCGTGTTTCTCCCATTACACCCGGGATAATTGCACTACAGAGCCGTTGATTATTGTATCGTTATCAACTAGTGATACACCACAGTAATCATTTAGGTGTCAAATCAATGGCCAAACGGACTACGGAAAATAGCCATGTGATAATTATAGTATCATGATCTCGCTATGTTGTATATTGATGATGATGAATGTTAATATTATTGACGTTTGCCAATCCCTCTGGGAAATGATGTACGCCACTGCTTAACTGATTTTCTAGAGGACAGTTTCTGTTTTAAACAAGCTCAACGTTACCAAAAAGAAAAAAGATCCCATACATACATGTATTTAGGGTCTCCTGGAATCAATGACATACTGGACAAGATGATATACAGCACTTTAGTTTTATTCTTATCTGGTGTTGATATGCCCAATAAGAAAATTCCTCTTATCCCCGATGTTTTAAGAGAATTTCGAAGCTTATTTCGAGATGCAGTATACTTATAACAGTGGTAAATACAATGAGACAGGGTTTCCTCAACTTGACAATAATCACCCAGACCAGTTGGTGCAGATTTATTTTGTGTAGACGAGAAATGTCTATCAGGCATTAATCTAAACTATAGGAATTAAGAAAATATCACATTTACGATTTGGGAGCTGAATTCTTGTAGATGAGGTTGACTTTTGGAAGGCTATTAAAAAAAACTTCCGTCAGGCGCTGTGTCCCAACCATTCTGCCAGAGAGAAACAAAATATGACCTAAAACAAGATAACACACCTGTAACTGAATGGGGAAGGAGAAATAGGTTGTGAAATGCAGTTTTGGCTAAGCTGTCTGTCTTTTCGGTACTAAACAGATCTCCACGCCACTAAAATATAAATTAGAATATAAAAGTATGTAAAGACCACTCAATTGCTCCGGCGACATTTGCTCCGGCGACAATTGCTCAGGCGACATTTGCTCTAGGGACAATTGCTCCGGCAACAATTGCTCCGGCGGCTTTTGCTCCGGCGGCAATTGCTCCGGTGACAATTTTGGTCGTTACGATTCAGTCGTTCAACAGTGCTTGTTCAGTACCCAAATTACTGGCAATCTGGAAACGACAATTTTCTCCCATTGTCATAACCTATAACACCATATCACTGCCCGTTAATCACTTTTTTAGCTTTTAATTTTCTTATTTTCATAATTAAAACAAATGATTTTTTAAATTCTACACCACCGATTAATTCAAGATTACTAGTTGATTTTCTGCTATAGGCCTACACTACGGGTTAACCAAATGTATACACTAATGGTTAATTTTTGTTCTACACCACAAGTTTTTGCTTTCTACATTGCCTGTCAGAAATTGTGGGGGTAGACTAAATTAAACTTGTCTACTTTAATTAACCTGACAAGCGAGGCTCGCTAGAATTGTCTATAGAGGACCCGGGGGATGTCTCATGAATTACACTATATGCATGACATGGATGCGACACTTGATCATGAACTAAACTACACTGACGTCCAAAAGAAACTTTACCAACTGAAAATATAAATTTCAGACAAAATATAAAAAAAATTTCGATGAAGTTTATCTAAAAGACATAACCTAAATACAAC
>JAVFBY010329417.1:0-10103 GCA_034781015.1 Tonicella lineata
ATGAAATGTTTAATTGATAAAATCCAGTTTCTCCACATCAACCTTCTTATTGCACCTTAAATCAATGTGATTAAAATCATATCTACATTAGATGCCCGGTATTTTATTGTCGCGATGTAGATCTGAGGACATACCCTATCAAATGGTGTCGATTGGTCGACCAATCAGAGGGCCGCTTATCAATTCATGGTATGTGAGTCGGGCATTCCCCTGGGACTGTCCTAGCTTACAAGCTTATATGTTTATCACAGATTCCTGCTATCTGGTTTTTTATTGCACAATTTAAACGGTGACCTTTCTTGAACCCCACACTAGTTGACGTCATTGAACATCGTTTACTATATGATGTCGTCAGATGTACATTGCGACAATACGATATCGGGGAGCTAATATAGATATTATTTTAATCAGATTGCACCTTAAATCAAACATATCTCAGCGCCTACAGTTTCTCATTACATCATTGAATTGTGTATTTATTTGTAACTTATTATTTAGAATTTGATGGTGATTGATTGAAGGTTCATGGTGTCCTAGTAGTGCTCTCAGAGCTAGGCGGCATCAGGAAGTAGATTTACTTTGGTCTCTTGTTTTTTGTCATGTCCTTGTTCGTCTCCTGTTTTATGTTACCAGTGGCATCAAGGGTGGTTTCCTCAACTCATTGGGCTAGCAAGCCATCATTGGGTGAAATACTCAGTTTTCTACAAACTGTGGCGAAATGCCACGAATTCTCAAGTTGTCACGAACTCTCACGAACTGCTACGAACTACCTACAAACTACCGACGAAATACATACGAAAGACATACGATTTGCGTTACGCGTTTCCCGCTCAAATATCTTTTTCGGATCCTGTTGTTCGTGAGAGTTCGTGGCACTTCGTTTGCATTTCGTTGCATTTCGTGGCATTGCGTGGCACTTCGTTGGTATTTCGTGGCATTTCGTGTCGCTTCTTGACATTTTGTGTCACTTCGTAGGTATTTCCTGTTACTTCGTTAATATTTCGCGCCACGAAGTGACAAGAAGGGACACGAAATGCCGTGAAACACATACGCAGTTAACACGAACTACCTACGACTACCTACGAAACCTCACGAACCCCCACATTTTTGAACATGTTCAAACAGATACAAACTCCGCGAGATATCCACGAACTGTCACGCATTGTCAAGAACTGTCACGAAGTCTCAAGAAGTCTCACGAAAGCATGTTCGTATGTATTTCGGCAGCCATTTCGTGGGACTTTGTGGTCGTGGGAGACCTTCTTTATTGGCAAAGATAAATATCGTGGCACGTTGGCCTACGTAGGCATCCATATTGCGTACACAGCATTACGTAGCAGTACGTATGCCTACATAACTGCTACATACTAAGTACGTAATGAGTACGTTTATCCTACGTATCACCAAGAAAACATACGAAGCAGTACGAAACCGTACGCTACCGTACGAAGGTGTACGACCCCCCCCCCCTATTTAACCCCAAGAACGTTTACGTTTCTCTACGTATGCTTATGTACCCGTACGAAAGTCGCCTGCATTGCCCTACGTAACCGTACGTTTCGCGCACGCGTAGCGCGTCTTTTTCAGTGTGACAGTGTTACGTACGGGAATCGTACACGTACGTACTCTTTTGTGTGGATACGTAGGCATACATGACAAGGTTAATATCTTACAAAGAGCTACGAAACGCGTACGTATCCCTACGAAAGTCCACTTATACGTACTACTTCGTGGACACAGGGAAAATCCCAAATTTATTTTCCTCGGGCTACGAGTTTTGTACGTATCATCACGAAACTCCACAAAACCGTTGGCCTACGTACAGTATGTATCCGTACATATCGCCTACGTATCTCCCCGTAAGCCTTACGTGTCGGGAATTCTCCGTACGTAGGGTTTATGTGGTGATACGCAGCATACGCACTCCGATGGCAGAGGGGCTTAAAAGGGGACGAATACTTACAAATGAAGGAGACGACGAGCCGATAGACAGCACTTACCAAAACTTATGTCCCGAGTTTGTAGGCATTTGTCAATGCCTTATTAGGGCCACCAAAAGTATACAGTAATATGGTCGACTTATCATGGCATATTGTGGTGCCTATGGTGTAGAAGTAGAATCCACTTAAGTATCTCCATTTACAAATTTTTGAAATATATCAAATTCTAGACTGGCAGTGTATAACGAAACCAATAGCCTCGGTCTAGGAGGATAAACAAGGCAGCAGAAGTTCGTGTAGCCCATGGTCTTAAAATAAAGCGGATGAAATTTTGGATTAAGGGTAATTGTTTATTTACTTTGTATGAAGTGTTTGTTCGCATGGTTTTATGTAAAATGTCCGATGTAAACATCCTTAAAATATGCCAAAGCTGTTGGTTTTGTTACACACTGCCAAGTTAGTATCCGATATATTTCATTAATTTTTAAATAAAGATGCAAGAGTGGATTCTGCAACTTCTCTTGTGCCGACTGCTATGAAAGATTTTGGTAGAAAATTGGCGGATAAAGTTCAATGTTATATTGACATAAACAACGAGTCCATAATTTAGTATACACACAAATCAACTGATAGAATAACTTAATTGTAACTGAAAAGATTCATCTTGATATCCAATATTTCGAACTGTTATTTAAGCATCATCATGGCTATGTTCCGTGATGATGACTTAATAAAAAGTCGATTATTTTTATTATAAAATAACCTTTTAGACATTTGTAAGTCATCATCATGGAAGTTCATAGCCATGATGATGACTAAATACAAATTCTAATTATTTTGTTATGAAAGTCCTTCATATAATTAAATGCTTTATGTGGCTCTAAGAAGACAATAGACAACTGGTGGCACAATTGTTGAAAACTGAAACTACTTTTTAATTGAAGCACTGTAATATCAACTTTGTAAACGCTTCTGTCTAAACCACAGTAGCTCACATTGAATTTTAGTGAGCATGGGTACACGAATAAAGAAATCTGCACCCACAAGGGCACCTAAAAACATAAATTAACATATGTGATTCATTTTGCAGCACCAACGCTCAGTCTTTTCCATATATGTATATGGGAAATGCCGCTGGAGGTATTTATGAAGCCCATTGTACAGGAAACGAAAGTCTGATCGAGGATTGTCGGGTTCGATTTGGAAAAGATTGTGAAGATAGCGCCTTTCTTGGATTGTCTTGCACGAATGGTACGTATTCATGAAAGTATCATAACCACAGCCTCATAACCACAGCCAAGTAGTTCAATTTGATGCACTACATTTTGTATTTACATGTAATACTGTTTTGTTTTCTCACACTACGCTTCCTGATAAGTCCACTGCTGAGCCCTTGGTTATTGTGTCGTTATACACTAGTGATATTATTCAACGGTAGTTCAAACGTCGTAAACAGATCCCATTACGTGGTGTGAGAAAAAGATTGACCAAATCGAGCTAGTGTATTAAAACAGCTTTCACACTCTACTATTAATTTAGATAATCAATCACCTCCTTACTAAATTAAACGACTCGAGTGATGTTCAACATAACACACTAGCTCTTGTGGGTTAACCTCTATCTATCTAATATAAGCCAGATGATAAAGAATCTAAAGACAACACTCAAGTCCTGTCATGATAATAAAGGATCTCAGTTTGAAAGCTTTTTAGGATAATGTTTGACTGACACACATACAATATGTTGTAATTCAATGTCGTACACAACCATTGTTGCATCAGCCTATCTAGTGGCCTGAAGAACTGATGCCACATTAAAGTAATATCAGTACTATACCGGACAAAACAGCATCATTGTCACCAACAGACGTCATTCAACCTAACCGTAACAGTTTATGTTATCTGAAATGTGTTATCAGATTGCATGTATTAAGGTTATGGGGAAAGAATTAAAAAAATTATTCTTTATAAAGTAACAATAAATAACTCCTAAACAGAATTTTCTATAACGACAGCATATCTGTATTGATCTGTTATCATTATAAATTTGTTCAAATTGTCTGCTTTAATTCAATTCTTCAAGGTAGACATTTTGAAGACTTGACTTGACCACAATCTTTCATGATATATTCCATGCAGAATATATGACTTGTGTGGTTGTGCCACATTATGACTTCAGTGATAATTATCCTGAATGGTTACCAGGGCAAACTTCTTAAGTTACATAAAAACAAAACTATTTAAGAAAAAATTAAGTGCCTGGCATATAACATCTCCAAAAATAACTTTCATTTATGTTTCAAGAAAGTGTACTTTTTTTTAGTAGAACTTACAAAGTTTCTTGCAAGTGTGCCCAGAGCACTTTTGTCTGAGATAAAAATCACTTCTTCATTTAAGTTCAGATGTGTGAAAAACTTTATTTCTGGGAGAATTATACATATTCTTCTCTGTCTGTTTCTTGAGATGGCCTTTTATTGTTCAAGGAGTCAGATTGGGTGCTCAATGTAACCCTTGTGAGCTTGGTATGTGTTTGGTTGTACACCAGTACTAAGCAACTTTACAGCATGATTACCACTGATTCATTTAAGGTCAAGACGCCCAGGATCATTTATTACCGTACCATTGGAATTTTGGGGACAGTGTTCATTTATTTGCTTTAAATTTTAAATATTGGATAGTTTAAGTAAAACATTGTTACTGTTTGTTTTGCAGTCACCTGTGATGATTTGGTTTGTCCGAATCACCAGGTTTGCAGTGTCAGCAGTGAGACTAACAAACCTATTTGTATTTGTCATCCATGTACTGATGCTGAAAAAAGAAAAGGTATGTACACAGCCAAACTGTTTGTATCTTTAAACCAATTTTGTATTTCTTTGTACATTATTTGTCCACTATGTTATATGTTTGTCTTCATTATTTTTTTAGCTCAACTTCGCACAGTGCTCCTAAATGTTGAGCTTTTAGGACCCTTGAATGTCCGGCTTATTCCATCAAACACAAACAATTTCCTTTAAGCAACCACTGGGCAAATATAAACCAAACGACACAGAACTGTTAATTTGCTGACCCTCTACCAAATTCCTTAATCAGGAGTTTGGGTTATAGTTTGTCATAGTGGAACTTTTGAAAGCCTTCCCCTCAGAAACGGCCCGCTTTAGTTTCAATTTATTTTTTTTCAGAAATGTTTCTTGGGTGACTCTAGGAAATTTCTTAAAATAATTTTGATTCTTTAATTAAAAACATAGCGGCCATAAAAAGAGAGGAAAGATTTCCTGGTGAAGAATTCTCTATTCCTATCTCTGGCTATAAGGAAACCTCCATCCCCTCCGATGTAGACTTTTGTGTAGTGAATGGCCATTTTAAAGGTCATTTATGCCATATTTAGTGCTGCAGACAAAACTTTTATCTCAAGTAGATAAACAGTTCCAATATGACACCAAGTGCATGCCAAACCAATAAAAATAGTTATCAAGAAAACATAACAGCAAAGAAATCTGGGAATTTAAATATATGTATTTCGCCAAACATTAGATTGAACCAACCAATACCCAATGGTAGAATCTGATTATCAAGTCAGATGAAACCGTGAAATGTCAAGGTTGCGCAGTGATATGCAACAACTAGATTGACATTCAGGGGTCAAAATGTTTAGTCGTTCACCCATTTTTACGACCTCAAAATGAAATTAACGAGCCATTTTTGCGCATGAGCTCGTCATAATGACGAACTCAAAACTGTTAGGCATTAAATACCTTTTGTACTTATGTAATTAACTGAGCCGTAGAGCCGTTAACATCACTCCATGCCGGACTATCCTCATTCGCTACAACAAACTACAAAAAAGTATAGTGCAAGTTTCTGGTAGTAGAGCATTGTGGACGGACTGCATGGCGCAAAAAGTACAAACTTTCCCAGGCCATAAAATGTTACGTACCGGAATTTATAAACCAAAGCAACAAACGACAACTCTGGGCTAACTATGACCATGGGAAGTTTGTCCTTTTTACCTGCATGGTAGTGTGATCAATATTTGAAACATCCGCGAGCCGTCCTCTTTGTAACAGTATACCTAGTAGTGAAAAATAAATTTGTTTGCTGAAATGTTTCTTGCCAGACGGAGACATTATAGTTGGGACTGGGACACAACACTGCAACATTTGAAAGATCAACCTCATGCCATTTCTTAGCGCACGAGTTTGTCGGCCTACTACTTAAGGTAGACCTGAACCATTTGAAATCATGGTGGGTCAATTTTCTAATGCTTTTGGTTTCTGAGCCGGACTAGGGGCCACTTGATGCCGCTTCTCCATTGCTGATCGAGACCATCCACATGGATCATATGCCCACATTTATAGAAGTACTTTTTGCTTGAACTTGATCTGAATCTAATAAAATATGTAAATTTGGGCAAAATAGCTAAAATCATGCATGATGTCGTAAACCAGTGGTATAAAGTTTTGACATCCTCACAAATTTTTTTAAGACCCCAAAATTAGCTGAGGTCATCATTGTGTTGACTTGAAAATTTTGAACATTTTGAACCCTGACATTCATGGTTGCTAGTATCTCATTGGTGGCCACATTAAAGAGTAGCAAGAAAGAAGTAGTATGGCTACGATCAGTGGCTTGGCTTGGCTTTGGTGTTTATCCAATTCAATTTATTCAATAAGTCAAGTCAATACATACAAAGTCTATGAACATAGTGAATCAAAGAGTCTTTAGGACTTTATAGATACAAATGTGTTCTCTGCCGACGAAGGCAAAATAAAGCTAAAATAAAGTATTCAGTGAAAATAAGCCTTTCTTTCTGTAGAGTCACACTACTTGTGTAATATAAAGGGATCCATTTTTGGAAAGTCCTTCATATGGTCTATCATTTTAAACTAACTTTATTTTGTATCCTTTCAGCCCATTTAACATGTTTAATAAATGAAATTGTTATATTCTGTTGTGTAGACACAGTGTGTACGGATAAGAGGCAGGAATTTGATAGTTTGTGTGCCTTTAAGACGTGGCAATGTAACAGACCATTAGATGAGTCAGTAGTGGCTAACTATGGATCATGTGCAGCAGAAATTGGTAAGGGACGGCGTTAACTGATCAACACACATTGTATGTGTACAGTTGATTGCATGATAAGCGTCTAACACATGATTTAATCACAAACACCAAGCAAAGGATATACACCTGTCTCTCGCTATAGGCACCCTTATATAACACTGTTTCGTTATAACACAGTTGTGATAGCTTCCCCCAAGTCTGTGTGTTAGACCATCAACCCATGTTACCATTCACTGTATAACACGCCTCCCCTATAGCCCGGTCCAGATTTTGTCCCCTGATACCAGCGTTATAGCAAGGGACAGGTGTACCATCAACACAGTGTGATGTCATTCAACAGCAGATTAAATTTTACAGGGCCTTGATCAACTGGCTCCTGGGGCTAGTTTAAAAACACTTTGTACGTAAAAATTCTGTTGTAAATGTTGTCATCCCAGGTCGAGCTTCCATAAGGTGACTTCATTTACGATCAAAACTTTGAGTGAAAAGTTTTATGAAACACCCCCCAGGTGACTTAAATATGAATTATCTATGATATATATGTTCTGTAAGCAGTACAAATATTACTGTAAGCTGTGAGTTTGAGTATGCTTAAAGGGTCTCCCAACTGGGGTTTAAGTTTGGCTAAACGGGCTAAATTGATAAATATAACATGATAAGCTACCTTTTAAAAAAAGTCCCATATTCCCGATTCTTGTAAATATATTAATGTTCTACTTATCCAACTTTCCCCTGGTGACGTCACTGACATCATGCTATTAGTATCAGGAATAAAATTCCCTTGTTACGTCACCTGATTTTTAAAGCCTAATACATGTATATCCATAACTAATGCGATTTTTTTATGAAACAGTTTGAACATATTACAACAGTTAATGGTGTTTTTTAAGACAAGTTGGTGGTATAGACCATTTGGGAATACCTTTAAAGTCCTTTCCCTTTGTTCTCTTGTTTCGGTCCCACAGTGCCCCAGCCTATGTCCCAATGCACCCACACCCGGGGCATAATGGGACAAATTTTAGAATTTTTTAAAACCGTCAATTTAAAAAAGTAATAGCTTTGTTGCAAAATTTCAAATCAAAATGATTGTTACTTCATATCAATCAACAATTAAGCCTATCAATTTGCAGCTTGTGTAAAAATTAAGCTGTAACCGACCAAAAACTTGCAAAGTGTCCCAAGGTGCCCCGGTCTCCCCTACAGTATAGCTGTAAGCTTGCTTTTTCATTTCACCAGAAGCTAAAATATATACAGATACGTCTAGTGCGGTTTAGAAGCATGCATATATTATATTTGTTATGTCATTCTTATTTCTCCGAATTGCCCAGCCGTTGGGGATGTGGCAACTACAGTATGCCTTCCCGGCTTGGGTGCATGGAGAAGTACAGCAAGGATACTCACAATATAACAACAAATCTCTGAAATTCCTTTTGCTGATCATAGTTTGACAAAAGAGATTCACAAAGTTTAAGTAGGAATTATACCAACTTAACGCACACCAAGCATTTAAGCTGTAAATACTTGATCACCTGATCTGTGTAGCAAAAGGAAACGAAACGATACTTCGTTGTCTGACTATATCGACCGGTTTAAGGGCTTATCTGCTTTGGGTGTGCGTCGGTATAGTGAAGTTATTCTTAAATCCGCGGAAACATGGTAACAAATGAACTGCGCCAAATGTATAGAAATGATTGATACTATAAGAACTACCCAGCAACTAGAGTTCCTTCCACACTACAGATATCCTGGTTAGATATCTTCGATTATATATGTTGCAAGTTTTGACAGCTGAATGATGCGATTACCATGTTGTTATTTCTACTTTTTATACTATAGACCATTCCAATCACATTCGACTGGATATCCATTTTTGCTGTAGAAACATGTATAAATGTAATTGATTTATAATGAATACATGTCGCTAATAGCTTAGCAGTAAAACTCACATGTGACGTCAATCTATTGTTTAAACTCTCCATTATTTTTATTAAGGGCTGAGTCGTCTATGGAAGGCGATAACAGTTAATTACAAGTGAAACAATTAAAATACAACCATTCATATTGCACCGACCAGGTAACTTATACACTGTGAAAACGCACAACGCGGTCTCTGTTATTCATGTGTTTCAAATCTGATGCGACTGCTGGCAAAACTGTTGATTGTTTTTACAAATCGAAAACTGTTGGTTTAGCGAATCAAATATTATCACAACGCGGATGATTTAAATTGGAAAAATATCACAATCCTGTAGAATACTAAGGTTCGTTCCAATCTGATAGGCTTCTGTTGACAATCCGCCTGAGGTAAAGTTACAAATCCCACTGAGCAATGACTGAGGACTGTTCTCCTGTGGTCTCAATCTCATTGACAATATCATTAACCAGTCAATATATACTTAACTTAAATCTTTACAAGTTATATTTCGTGTGAAAAACAATGTTAGGAATCATATATTCTGCGGGTGGGCTGTTTGGGGCACTACAAAGGCATAACAAGGCTGACTTCGTCGCAACAAAATCGGTGGTGCCAATATTTTCTAAATTCCCTGTATTTTATCAAGTGACTTAATTGAAAATGTCGATTCATCAATGATTTAATTTAGTATTACGTTATTAATAAAGTAGTGCTCAGTGAGTGTTACCACCACGATTTCCGCCATTAGAACAATACCAAGAAAGGGAGTATGGTATAGATCTCGTTTATCAAAGGGTCAAGCAAGTGATCGTTTCAACGAATAACTTGGACAACATTTTTGCGTGTTATTGCTTCTATCTTGATTAGGACATATCGGTAAGGTGATTGATTAGTTTTTTGACACATCTTTTCTAGCCTAGGTACTTTAAGGAGCGTGTGTTTTAAACCGGGATGTATAGCTAATATATTGATTGGCTACGTAGAAAGTTGCACGCAGTCAGCCAGGTGACGCGTTACTAACTGATTCGGCGGTCGCATTGTTTATGAAATTGTGTCCAACCATCAAAAGGCGTGACAAGGCTGAGCAGAATACATTTAATACGTCTATGTCGCACACTGGTTCTACTCCAGGCTAAGCAATTTGCTAAGACCTGTAGTAGAATACGCCTTTAAGGATTAACACTGTTA
>JAVFBY010329528.1:0-10103 GCA_034781015.1 Tonicella lineata
TGTTTGATTTAAAACATGTATCTTGTTTGTGTTTCACCTCAGGAATTGGAGAATGAGAGGGTAAAGCTATTGGAAGGTGTGACATCCAATAGAAAGAAGATGAAAGACCTGGAAGACAATCTACTTTTCAGACTCACAAGTACAAAGGTGAGGCTTTAAGCAACGTTGTGTTGTACATGGGACGATTTATAAAGTGACACAGTCTTGTACCTGGAAATATTGACATGTGATTTCAGATTTGTGATCAGTATTGTGGACTAAAATTTGCTTAAAACAAGCTGTACAAGTTTAACAAAGGCTGTACAGTAGAACACTAAAACATGAACATGTGTGTACACTTGAGTACTGAGAAAAATAATGACAATAGACGGGGAAAAAACAGCCCGTCAGACCATGGGTGGTCTGCAGGGGGTGCTCTATGGGAGGAAACCCAGAGTAGAAAATCTGTGGGGGTTTAACAGTATGCGCGCTATGAATTACAGATTAAAAGGCCATTGTAAAAAAATACCCAATACACCATCACTATTCGAGAGCATTGGGCTCCACTATTTAAAGGCAATGGGCTGAAGGGATTTTCGACACTAAAGAAAAAAGTGAAATGGGTTAGGTTGTCAAATTCATTTGCAGACAATGTTAACTTGTACACTAAAAGGGGAGCTAATATTGGGCATAAAGACTGTACAGATGGATGAATATGCTTTATTTAATTTTAACTAAATGACATCTTCAAAATGCTGTCTTATTATAGTGATGTAGTGGGTTGTTGGACGGGAGCTTCTTGATACCCTGGTGCTCTCTAAACTAAGGGGCATCAGAAAGTAGAGGGTTTTTTGTAGTGCCTTGATTTTTTTCTTTTACCTGTCCTTGTCCAGTTTCCTCTTTTATGTTGAGAGTCACTGGCAACATAAAAGCCACATCATGTAGACGTCAGATCTATGGTGGTTTTCTTCACCCATTGGGCTGGCACGCTGACATATAGGTGAAATACCTCTGAGCATAGCGTTACACCCCAATCAAATAAACAAACGAACAATAGTGATGTATATTTCAACACGTAGTTTGTGTCAGAAGTTTCCTAGAGCCTGGAGACTATGTTGTATCTATACTGAATAGTAAACCAGAAAAAAAGAGTTTAGTAATAGATTATTAGTAACATGAACTTATTTGGCAAGGTACCAGTTGAAACGTTTCCAAAAGGTAAGACCATTACATCGTCTAGAATGAGTAATATCAATTTTATATCAAGTAAATTACATTTCTGTTTTTCCAGGGCTCCCTTGTGGATGATGAAGATCTGATAAACGTACTGAACGTCACAAAATCCACTGCGCAAGACGTCAGTCAGAAACTACAGATCGCCGCCGAGACCGAGGTGAAAATAACAAAAGCTAGAGAAGAATTCCGTCCTGTGGCTACGCGAGGGAGCATCTTGTACTTCTTGATTACTGAGATGAGTTTAGTGAATGTCATGTACCAGACTTCACTCCGACAGTTCCTAACATTGTTTGACCTCTCCATGGCAAGGTAACGATATGTCATCTTTTAGGCCCCTGGTTAAACAGTATGTTTTGAACAGTGAACATATTGACAACTTTGGAGGAACAGTAAGTTTTTAACATGCAGAACATTTATATAACGTTTCACATTTCTGTTGTGTAGCGTTTATTTACTGTGTCATACATTCAGGTGGCTGGGCGGGAGCTTCCTGATGTCCCAGTTGTGTTTGAGCTAAGGGACATCAGGAGGTAAACAAATTTGTGTTTTTCAAGCCCGTGTCCTGCCTCGTCTTTCATGTTGCCACTGATGTCAAGGGTCGTTTCCTCCACCCATTCAGCTGGTACACCGTCACGGTCCAATCAGTCTGTTATCTTTTAGGGGGATTGTGCCCTGATCCTCCTGAAGAAGCATCCAGTGACTGTTTGTTTGTACTGGTTTTTTTTTGCATCCTGTGATTGTTTTGTATATTATTATTCTTCAATCAGGTTGCCAATGACATTAAGGGTTGCTTCCCAACTTCATATTTATATTCAAAACTCATTGGGTCCTTATGCTGTCATAGGTGACTTCTGACTTGTATGAGTTGAGGAGATTTCAAAGTAGACTCTCTCCAAAGATTTAAGGCCCCAACCTGCGTTGAGAGCAGAGTATTTCCGATAGACTATGGAGATCACTGATTTGTTTTTTCTCGGTTTTCTACCAAATATCCTGGCAATGCAAAGTTGTGATAGATGTGAAAGGTCCCTGAGTATGACATTTAACGCCAAGCAAACAAACAAACTAGAATGTATGTGTCTCCATCTTATAGTCTACTGCACACAAGAGCCAAAAGTTGAATTGATAGCCTCAAGTTACTGAAAACTAAAGCCTAAAGCGATTGTTAATCCAGATCTGTCGTGCTGCAAATGTAAGCCGACAGCTCAGCCAAACTGTCAACTGGACAAAAACCCTTCACAACCATATAAACAAAAGTGCAGCCTTTAACTCAGTCTATTCCAGGGTATTTATACATACATGTACATTGTACATGTATGAATCTGCATGAGTCTCATATTTTTAAATTTTGAATGTACAAACTGAATAAAACACAATAAAAATTTTAAAATCCTGTCAGTAAAAATAGTTACTAACCCAAGTCTGGTCATGGAATAAAATTTAAATATTTTAAAAAAATAAACAGAAAAAAAAATGTCAGAAAAAAATTGCAATCAGGTGAATTTCATACCATAACCCAGCGCTTTGCTAACTCTGATATATTTAAAAGTATATTATGGCTGCCAACAATACCCAGGGGTTCATTATCTCAGCCTTTCAGGGTGGAAGCTAGCCTGAAAAGTGGGCGGCTCCCATCAGAGCAAAGTAAAACACAATATACTGCCATAAAAAGTTCAAAGTGAAAAAGTAGGCAGAGACCTATGTCAGTTTTTGCCTGAGTTGACTGCCGCAGGTAGCTGGTAACTGCCTACTTAAAAGAAAACCTGTGTATTACATCCCTGTGACTTACATCATGTAATTGAATTAACCTTCAGGACAACATGATATGCTTTAAAAATTAATAATAAGCAAAATTGATGTAAGAAAGCATAGGTTTTAACAGTTATAATCTGAATCAGCTCATCAAATCTTGTTTTTTTTTTTTTTTTTTTAAGATCTCAGAAATCTCCTATCACACAAAAGCGTATACAAAACATTATTGAGTACATGACGTTTGAAGTTTATAAATATGCTGCCAGAGGATTGTATGAGGAGGACAAGATGACCTTCACCCTGCTGCTTGCTTTGAAGATTGACCTTCAAGCCGGAAAACTGAAGAGGGAAGAGTTCATGACCTTTATCAAAGGTTGGTGTCAAGGTCTTGCTCTGTAAAAATGCATATATTAAAAATATTTATGTTTAAAATGATTAAAAGAATTCTCTGAAACTAACCGTGACTCAGTTGTTTGAACCCCCTCCAATGTCCGCACAAGCTCACAACTGCTTGTTGACTTGTGTTAAAAGGGAAGTTTTCCATTGGAAAACCGCTGGTGGTTTTTACAAAACTTCCTCTCAGTAACATCTTTGATTGGCATTTAGAAGCTGGATGTTGATAATAAAACACGAACACTCTATGGATTTACAATAGTAAATTTAATAATATATAATATAATTAATATAATTAATTATTAATTATTAATTTAATTAATTATATAATAATATAATATGTAATAATATAATGTAATAATATATGAAGAAGTTGTAAATCAATAGAGTGTTCTGGTTTTATTTCTTCTCAGTAGTCTATTAAATACACCTGCAATGCAAAGTCGTCATATACATGTAGGTGAAATAACCTGGAGTACACCAAACAAACATAAGTGTAACACGCTTTTATAAATGTGTGAGTTAATTTTGAATAGAAAAGTATCTGCTTTCTTGACTTTATTGACGCTGTAGATGATGTTGGAGACTTCTTATTTATATTTCATGTGTACTTTTTTATTAATCGCAGTTGAAGGACGAGAGTTCAATGATGCTCTCTGAGTTTCGGGGCATCATGTAACCAATTTTTTGTGGTGCTCAGAGCTGGGTTGTTCAAAAGGTAACCTAGGGTTAAATTTGTACCGTCACAAAGAAACTACATTGTGACGTGACGTCAAACAACAATGGATAAAAGTTGACCCACCTTTGAACAACCAGGCCCTGTTTTGCAGTAGGTGGTTGGCGAAAGCTTTATGATTCCCTGGTGCTCTCAGAAGTAAAGGGCATCAGGAAGTCTATTTGGTGTGATATCCTGTTTTTATCCTGTCCTTTGACTTTGTCTGTACAGAGTGGTTTCCTCCACCTGTTTGACTGACACAGCCATCATATAGGTGAAATACCATTGAGCAAGGCATTGAACATCAAGCAACCGATCAATCCTGAGTTTCAAACTGTGATTGTTTGTTGCCAGTGACATCCACTTACGGAAATTCCTTTTGTCCAGTGAGTGAAATACTTTAATTACAGCTAAAAACTGAACCCCAATCAACAGACAAACAAACTAAATGTGAAATCTTTCCTGTAGGTGGCGCCTCCTTAGATCTGAATGTTGTCCAGCCTAAACCTCACCGGTGGATTGTCGACCTGACCTGGCTAAACCTTGTAGAACTCGGCAATCTTCATCAGTTCTCCGGAATTCTAGATCAGGTAAGTTATGCATAGTTTCCGCTCAATGTCACAAATATCATGTATTAGTGTGAGCTTAAGTCATTCCTTTGTTAGCAACAAGGAACTTGGAGTTTAAAACATCTGTTTAAATAGACAACTATAATGAAAAAATTATTTCATTGCAATCAGCTTTGGGAGCTGTGTCATCAGCCTAACAAAAGGGGAGTGAATGTCCGCCACCTAGACTCCAGCCGACGAACCTCTTTTTTTATGGAAGGTCAGTTGGCTGAGTGGTCTAGGTGGCCGGTATCTACTGCTGGCTTCTCGGTGCCTGACTGAGGGTTGTGGGTTCGATTCCCGGATGGGACTCAGCCTACAAAATTTTCTGACCTAGAATTTGTTCAAACTAAAAATTCAAAATGAAAATACTGACAACTATAATGGTTTTAATGTTTTAGTCAGATACCTGCAGAGATCTCACGATTATAATCGTGATGGGCACAGCTCCAAGTATCCAATTTTTAGCCATTGTAGTGGTCTTAACTACTTAACAACATAAAGCTTACTAGTCGCCTGACCTGGATGCTTGAAACTATGTATAAGAGAGAACAATTTCTAGGCTACTATTTACAATTTGATTAGTAAGAAAATAAATGCAGAAATATGAGATAAAGAGGAAATTTATAAACTGAAGGGAACAAAGCTTTCAGCCTTTCATATTTTTAATGTTTCAAATACAGTATTGTTCTAGAAGCCTAGGAATTGCCTCTCAATATTTCCTGGGATTTTAGAAATTAAGATTTAATTATAAAAGGGTAAAATATACATTATGTATGATCTTACCATAAATGTGTGCATAGTTTCGGATAAAAACTGCCACAAAAAAACATGAAATATGCAACTTGTATCATTCCTAAAACACACTGCTTATCTCCCATTCTTAGGTAACCCGAAATGAGAAACAGTGGCGACACTGGTTTGATAAAGAGGCTCCAGAAGACGAGGTCATTCCAGATGGTTACAACAATTCACTCGACATATTCCGCCGTCTTTTACTTGTTCGGTGCTGGTGTCCCGACAGAACATTACCCATGGCGAAAAAATACATTGCTGATACACTCGGAGACAAATACGCAGAAGGTGTAATCCTAGACCTTGAACGAATGTGGGATGAAAGTGACAGTCGTAATCCAATGATCTGTTTGCTGTCAATGGGAGCTGATCCCACTCCCAACATTGAGGCACTGGCAAAGAAACATAAACTGGGTATGACTTATATTTCAATTCCTGAAGTTGTGTCCATAAAAGTTATAAAAATATCTTGTTTTTATTACTACATGTACATGTACATGTAACTGACCTTCGGCTGAAATAAAAAGAAAAATCATTTTTGTATTTTATTAAGATTATAAAATGGAATAGTGGCAAGGTTTCATTAACTCGGCCAGCGTAGCTGAAATACTGCTGAATGTGGCGTTAAACATCAATCAATCAATCAATCATAAACTCGGCCTATATGGGGATTGCACAACTTGGCCTATATGGAGATTGCATAATCTGTCTTGATGGAGATTGCATAACTCTGTTTACCAGTTATACAGAGATTTCATAACTCTGCCTATACATAGATTGCATAACTCTGCCAATATGAAGATTGCATAACTCTGCCTTTACTGAGACTTCATAACTCTGCCTATATGCAGAGTGCATAGCTCTGCCTATATGCAGATTGCAGAACCAAGCCTTTGTAGAGATTTCATAAATCTGCCTTAACCAAGATTGCATAAAGTTTCACTACCAAACACTTGCATTACAAAGTAATGACAAACAAGTGAAGCGCAACATCAATATAAACTGATTACCATAAGATAACTGGTTACTTATTTTTGTATCATTCATTCCCCAGAAATGCGCAACATCTCCATGGGTCAAGGTCAGGAAGTGCATGCCCGTCGTCTTCTCTCTCAGGGTGCTCAAAATGGTGGCTGGCTTCTCCTCCAAAATTGTCATCTTAGTCTGGACTTTGTGAACGAGGTGATGGACTATGTCATAGAGACGGAGGTTATACATGAGGAATTCAGGCTCTGGGTTACCACAGAGGTTCATCCCAAATTCCCCATCAGTTTTCTACAGGTACGTTTATGGAAGCTACTTAAAGATTATTTCATGGAGAACGAGGTGTATCAGGATCTTGATTCAAGGTCGTGTCCCCAAAGTCAAGGTTACAGTTCTAACCAAATGTTAGAATCATAGCTACATTGTATAAGGGTATAATTCTTTCTTGGAATCAACTTAAAATTTAGGGGCCTGTGCCGTGGCTTGGAGGTTAGCACCTCTGACTGTAAATCCTCCTTTGATGTTCCACACGGGCTCAAGCTGCCCATGGATCTGCATATATGAGAAAGTCACAGGAGGTGACTGTCTTTAGTAGGGGTGTTCCTCTCGGGTTTTCACCATAATAAATAGTACAGAGTAAGAAGTGAGAATCTGTCGTCATATAAGCAAAATACCCTTGAGTTTGATGTAAAACACTAATCAAACAATCTTAAAGTTTAGGCTGGTGGAAAGCTTCCCGGGAGATCATTTGTCCTTTTGCACCATGTTTTGCGTCCTGTTATTCTTTTGTAATCGTCGTCTATATCTTGTTTATTGCAGTCCGTCACCTATTGGGCTGACACGCAATCATAGGAATTACTTTAGGTAGAATGCAAAACACCCATAAAACAAATTAAACTGGAGCATGTTGTTGTCAATGATACCAAAGTCAAGGTTCTTTGGGTATGAGATGTAACGTTAAAATTGTGCCCAAGCTATAACTTGGATGGAGTAAAGTGTTGCCCCTGGCCCAAACACAGGCCTTGTCATTTAAAGAGCTCACTCTGGGGTATAGCAAATGACTGAGCCCCTCATATGAAATTGCCTGCCGTAGTGTGCCATGCTCTTAATGAAATGTTGTGTCAAAGCTGCAGGGCAACAAAATGTTAAGATCATTTTTTATCTTTTATTTCAAATAAAGAAATTTCGCAGTCAGTGATAATTTTCTTCTTACTTGTGTTTTCAGATGGCTATCAAATACACTAACGAGCCCCCACAGGGTATTAAAGCCGGATTAAAGAGAACCTACACAGCCATGACACAGGACTTTCTTGATGTTTCAAACATGCCCCAGTGGAAGCCATTACTATTTGGTGTGTCATTCCTCCATACCACTGTACAGGAAAGAAGGAAGTTTGGACCTCTAGGCTGGAACATCCCTTACGAGTTTAACACCTCTGATTTTAACGCCAGTGTTCAGTTCATGCAGAACCACCTTGATGATATGGATATCAAACGAGTAAGTTTAAACTTTTGAATTTCTGGGTGTATTTCACTGCACAGTTTTTGTCTATAAAAACTTAACATGCAATTATTGCCTTGACAAGGCAGGTGTCGGAACATGTAGAAATCTTTAAAATGAAATTGATGTGATTTTACTTTGATAGCATGATCGTGCAATATTAAGTCACCTTAAGCCCTCAGCCTGCTGAGTCGAGGTGAATTGCTATCGCCCTGTCTAGCTGTCAACCTTTCTAGTTAACACTCAAAGTACTGAAGGGATATTTATCAAACAGATCTTAGAGATTAGGTTAGGTACAATGTAGATGTTAATTTAACAGGTTTAACCAACCACCCAAATACCCAGTACTGCATGGTTTTGGTCACACTCAATACATAAAAAACTAAGTTCCATTCATCTTTACTTTTACACCATACAGATTAGGTTAGGTAGATGTGCTTTTTAGTGGTTTAATCAATCTGCCACCACATATATGCCTTTAGGGGTTGGGGGAGGGGAATCCTATATTCAGTACTGCACACTTCACACTTAACATCTAAGAAAAACTACCGATGTTCTTCAGCATTTCCTGGAATTGTTAATATTCTGGCTGCTGAGGGGTAAATGCACATTCTAAGGTTCTCAATCTATCTTTTACTTTGGTTTAGTTTTTAGAACAACTTTTTTGAAATTTATTGAAATTTTGATTACGAAAGTTGGTAGAACATAGTTGATTTGTAGTTAATATAATAAATTGTAATATATATTTTTTCTATTTCTTAAAGGGAGTTAACTGGACCTGTGTTCGTTACATGCTGAGTGAAATCCAATATGGCGGACGTGTCACTGATGACTTTGACAAACGTCTACTAAAGACATTCTGTGATGTGTGGTTTGGAGAACAGCTATTTGGGCAGAACTTTAGTTTCTACAAGGAATATATAATTCCTCGCTGTGTCAAACTCCCGGAGTATATGGAGTACATAAACAACCTCCCATCGACTGACACTCCTGAGGCATTTGGGCTTCACCCTAATGCAGACATCACGTGAGTCAAAGCTTCCACGTCTTTATGTATTTTGTAAACTCCTACCTTAACAAAAAAATTTATAAATTAAATGCTACAAAGTTTTAAGCTGAAAATTATATGTAGGTTTTAGTTCATTTTAAAGGATTCACTTGTATTGCATATGACACATTTTTTTCATGGGTGTTTGATTGATTTGCGGCAATAATAAAAGTGAAATAATCTTTATTACCGCGATTAACTTTGACACAAACCGGTAGACGAATTGGCTGGTCAATATCCATAGAAATAGAATGTCTCACTATAAAAAATCTAAAGCTGTTACAGCCTTCTCCCAATGCCATTTTATGAAGAGAAAAGCATAAATAACACTTTATGACAATAGAAAAGACTACACGTGAATAGCACACATGACTTTTTGTGCTGTACTCAAGCAGTTGGAAAATCAAGTAAGGATAATTGCCCAACTCTTACTGCAATATTCCCTGAAGAAATCTGCCCTATGGCTCACGATTAAACAAGAGAAACCTTCTAAAAGGTTAATTGTTTAAGGTACATGTATCCCTAAAACAGAAGGAAACCCCTACTGTTAAACAACACTCATTTTGACTGATCCACAGCAGGCTTCTACAGCCTATATGTGCTAGCTAGAAAAAAAAATATCTTGAACTGAAGTCTTATTTCTCTCTTTATTTAGTGAAACAATATTCAATAATGAAATAGTTTTGTGTCCTTTGTAAAGTGACAACAGTATTTTTGTTATTTGGGGATAACACTTTCTTAGTAAGAAAATTTTGCAGAGAAAGCCAGTTGGCCGAATGGTTTAGGTGGCCGAATGGTTTAGGTGGCCGAATGGTTTAGGTGGCCGAATGGTTTAGGTGGCCGGTGTTTACTGCTGGCAATTCGGTGCCTTACTTCGAGGGTTGTGGGTTTAATTCCCATACTGGATTCAGTCTGCCAAATTTTCTTCACTAGAATCAGTTCTTAACAAGAAAGTGTAATCCTTAACTCTTTCGGCGCCAAGTTTCCAGAATTACATAAGTCCAGAGCACCAAGTTTCTTTTGTTAATAAACATACTATTAATTGAAATTGTGTGTTTTCCTTATTTTTTGAGGTAGAGACATTATATTTGGTAG
>JAVFBY010329639.1:0-10102 GCA_034781015.1 Tonicella lineata
CAAATATAGATCTGATTTTAATCAGATTGATGGGTATAATAAATAACACAGGGGCCATTAACAGTCAGCCCAAGCAGTTTTCACGAGCTGAGGATTGGCAACATTGACAAATTCGTTCTCAAATGACAGAGATGGTTTGGCTCCAGGGAACAGTTTTCTCTCCAAAAACTCTAAAGTGGCTCTAAATCCTGGGTTCAATTTTATCGAAGGTCGCTGGTTCTTGACCAGGTTGAATGACTGTCGCAATAACAAGTTCTGTTGTGCCATTAGGTGCTGGATGACGGCAGTGGGGGCGCGTGAGTTACCATGGTTACTATAAATCAACACGCGCTTGCCACAGCGCCTTACGCCTTCAATAAAACTGTTTATTTCTGAGAAATATTGTTCTATATTTTCAGATGGGTTGTCTTCTACAGCCACATAGAGTTTGGCCCTCAGGTGGCGTGTTCTGGATGTACACATACATGGGCAATCTGACTTCTTGTGGTAAGGCACCTTCTCGGCGGAAATGTTTGATATATCGATCAGAGAGTCAATACCGAGTTTACACAGCAATGGTTCATGATAAGCCGCTTCAATGCTTCCCATATAAAGATAATCTAATATTTCACAAACATAATCGTCCCTATATCTATTACACTGGAGCAGCGAGGTGACCCTTTGAGAACCATCATCGGAGGGACGGCGTTCACGTCTGGAAGTGTCCATCCTGCCATCATACGAGTCAGTGGTTACATCCTGCAGTTCCGGTGTACTTTTACTATATTCTTTCTTGGTGGCTATATCTACATCAGCCTGCTCTGTAAGGCGGATATCATCGGGACAGACGTCTGCCCCGCAGTTAGAACGTGTAGATCTGGAAAAAGCCGTGGTGAAGATGTTAGGCACACCCAATAGATTGGGAGAAGTCAAAGGACTGTAATTTCGCCCACTTGTCGTCTCTCTGAAACCAGAGGTTCTAACTGGTAATGGGTTAATAGCAGTACCCAACCCAGTAGACGGCTCCTTGTTTAGAACTGATGGCAGTTTTTGGCTTTTGTCTGATGCCTCTTGGTTGTTGTTGGTGACCCTAAAATGCTTCTGGAAAAACGAGCTTACACTGTTTTGACGGATGGGTTTACTTTTTTTCTTTGGAGTATTCTGTTTGAACGGAGGTGGTTTTGTGGGTGCGGAAGATGAGTTACCCGCACATCGTGAAATGACAATAATAGATGAATCTGTTCTGGAGAGTTTCCCTCTGAAGTTAGGATTTCTGGTCACTGTAGGATTAGTGCTTACGTTAGACACAGTAAATAGACTATCCGTTAACGGACGCTTTTCTTCTTTCACTGGTGTAGAAAATGTCTTTTCTTTGAGCACAATATCATGGGAGTAACTTCTCTCGCTGAAACATTTACGTCGGTTTCGTGCATCCATGGTAGGTGTCACCTGTCAACACAAAGAAAACAAAACAGTAATTAAAGAGGCAGATTTTTATGTTGATCTTAGCCAAGATTTGAATAAGCCTGTAGGCTGAAAATCAAGGTCTGAGATCCCCAATCTTCCCAAGGCATTGTGTAAAACAAGAAGATCGACGTTGACCTTACTTTCTTTCCTACCTTGCCATAACTGGCAGTGTAAAGCTGAGTTTCTCTTGTCCTAATGTAGAATTGCGAGCATGTACCCAGCCAATAAGAAGATACATGTAGATTTCATAGTCGCCTTTCAACGACAAACAAAGGTCACGTGATGCAAAACGCTGTAGTAGCGATGACATCAAAGAAGTCAAAACGGTATGATAAGTAGCTAGGATAAACTAAATAAACCATCGTCGATTCTCTTGTTGCGAAAATAAGTGAACCATTATACGCGTACATAATTTACAGACCTATGACTCTAAAAATTAAAACTGTGAGTGATGTAAAATGACAAAACAGAAGTGTTTTATAAACGGCTCTCTGGTTGAATGCCTGGGGAGCCCATATCTGGCTTTCTTACAACCCGGACATGGTCCGTTTTCTTGTTGAGAAGCTGTTTTTTTAATGTTGATGGCCTCACGATTTTTGGCAAAATTATAAGGTAGGGAATAATTTTGTACGTTTTCTTTACAAAATAGTGAATTACCTCTCAAAATGTTTGTACAACATTTGGACAACCTTCACATAGTGTTTGACTAGCAGGATGTGATGACCGTGCTGTAAGCAGTGCTTTTGTTTTTGGGAGCCTGTTGAGCAAATAATGCAATTAGTATACCAAACTGTTTGACTAATAACTTTATGAATATACAAACTAACTGTACGTAAATATTTGTGCGCAAATTTCGTGCAAAAAGCAACAGAGGCGCGTGGCCTCAAAAGGGGCTCCAGTGACTTCCGATAAATCTAATCCAGAAGAGATAAGTGAGGATTGTGCAGATAGTATCGATGTTGTTGATACTCATGTCGATGAGCCCATGTCACAATCTACATTTTCGACAGACGACCACGTCATACCAAAACCCACAAGAAAGGCTTTAAGTTCCCAATTGAACCCCTGACTCAGAAAAGCTCTTTATATGATTAACCTGCAGCTACTACAGAACGAAAACCTGACCTTTTTTCAGAACTAATACTAACTCCGTCAGTCAAACAACACTTTGACTCACTAATTCTGCCCGCTGTCAACACTGCCATACAGCCGCTTACTGCGGCTCTCGAGGCCAGTCTTAAAACAAGTTTCAGAATTGACATCTTGTATTGTTTCACCAAAAACACAACTATAAAACAAAGGCATTGTTGTTGCCCAACTTCAATATGACGTCAATTAAATTGTCAGGTGACGTCTCGGCACTGTCCGAAAAGCTTACCTCTTCTGTTGATATAAACAATTTTAATAGAAGAAAATGCGAGTTTATACGACAAAGCAGAATAGTACAACCGGTGTGATTGTGTTAGACTAAACGGTCTACAAATTGGAAATTCGGAGAGTACAGATGACACCATTATCAGAGTAGCATGGGCTACTAAAATTGATCTCACCTTGAACGACACAGCCAGATCCCACTTCATTGTGCGCGAAAAACAACAAATTATTGTTAAGTTCGTTTCTTAAACAAAGCGTACTGAGTTCTTAAAAGTCCGTCAATCCCAAAAACATATTCCGGAATTCCAATCAACATACATCAACGAAGGCCTGACCAAGACTCGTTATCAACTCTTAAAAGCGCTTCTGTCGAAAAAAAAGATGGCAAGATTTGTACGGCTTGTTACTTCAACGGGAATATCTTTTTCTGCCATACTGAAATAAAGAGCGTAAGCAGCTAAGTTACGGTGACACCATCGTCAACTTGAGGAGCTGTGAGCTGTATACTTCGTCACGTGCGTTCGCACGCAGCTAACACATTAATCAACTATAAAAGAGTAAGAGGTAGGAGTTATTAAGCCAACAAATATTATCCAAACAACGAAGCCACACCCGTCTGCTATATCATTCTATCGTCCATGATTTCAACATTAAAATAATTCACTGTTTTTTTCATTGTTTTTTTTTTCGCTGATCTTTAAATCATGGTTGATGAGTTTTGGACACGTTTTCCACGTAACTCAGATAACGGCATCCAGTTGAATCAGTCATAACAGTAATCTGTGCATTCCAGCGCAAATTTCGGTGTTCTTGATCAGTCCCTAATACAAGATAGTGTCGATCAACATTCTTGGCGTATGAATATACTATCCATTATGCCTTCTGCATTCATCTCAATGAGAAAAGTGAACTATCTATTGCTCTTAACACTCAGTCTAATTTACAGCCAGGTGAAACGTGACTCTCTTAAAAGTCAGTGGATTCGCCACAATCCATTACACATTAGAAGTATGATTTGGCCGTTCTTCGTGTATGGTGTCACAAAAATAGTCGCAAGCTACAATGACATAACTTAGAAGGGAGACATAACTTTGAGTCGGAGAAAGCCCTCGTAACTGTCCATTCTTGAGACAGAATCGCCTCGGCTTCGCCTCGTCGATTTTTTTTTAAAGAATGAACAGGTACGAGGGCTTTATCTTTTACACAAAATAGGGAAAAGGCTTTCTGTCAATGGACTGTGGCTGAACGTTATCGCAGCAATTATTTATCAAACATACAGATATGAAATCTGGTTTTATTCATTTGTTTCTGATAGTTTGCCTAATTTTTTTCTTCTTCTCTTATATGTTTTATGAGAGAGAGAGAGAGAGAGAGAGAGATGGGTGTGTTACTAAAGTCATTTTTTTTTCTCGAATGAAGGGCTGATAGAACTGAAACTAGACTCTAGCTGTATATACAGTGAACTCCTGACTTAAATGCTAAACAATATGACTTTGTTACGACGTAATTTGTTCTATTTTTTGTTCGTGGCCTAACCACGACATAAACACCAAATAATCAATCACTGGTCAGGTTTTCGTACCGGTAATTGAACTGGAATTTGATTTCAGATGTAGAGTTAGCTCCATACTTAAACTACAGGACTTCGTGATGTCGTAATTTACCCCATTTTACTTTTGTTTGTGTGGCCAGGAAACGGCCTAAACACTTAGCAACCAATCATCTGTCCGCTTTTCGGTCCGTTAAATTGGTTCGCGTATGTATTTATAACTTGATTTCATATGTATGTATAAGATATACATGTATAATGTGTATATGGTGTGTGTGTATGCCAATATGGGTGCAAGTGTATGAATGATATATACTGAAATACAAATATTTTCTCATATTTGTGAAATGAATGTGGTTACTACGTCCTTCGCATTCCCCAACATGCTAACTTTAAGTTGCCTGAAGAAGCTAATGTACATATTTATATTTTGTTTTGTTGTTTACCTGCACTTCCACACACGGGTAAAACATAGCCTTTCCTTTGTTCCCCGACTAATTGTTACGCTTTTTTTTCAGTTTGGAAATGGGTAATGGTCATATGAGCTATCGGGCGGCAATTGGTTTATTTGGACGTTTATGCCATATTAAAAGTCGATTTGTTTTGTCTTTTGCTAATTATATGTGATATTATTGTAATATTATACATAATTTATACTTATAAAGCGAATCGGATTATGTCTTACCGAAACCACGTTTAATATCTTATTGCGAATGATCATTACTATGTATTTATTGATATTATCAGGTGACGTGGAAACGAACCCTGGTCCACCTAATATAGATCCCTTCTCTATTGTGCACGTTAATGTCTGTGGGCTAAAAAATAAACTCGACCTCATTCAATCCCACTTGTCAGACTACGATATAATTGCTATTACAGACAGTCACAACAGCAAACGTCAACACTATTGGTATTCTTTTATCTAGCTTTCAGGAACCTTTCCTGGGCGATAGGGACCATGCATGGGGCGGAGTATGTGTGTTTGTAGCCAATCACATAGCAGTTAATCGTCTTGGGAACCTTCGGGTCTCCTGACCTAGGGATGATCTGGCTAGAAGTTCACACAAAACCCAAGACAATCATCTGTGTCATATAACGACCGCCAAACAGTTATGTAGCTAATTGATCAGTCTTGTCTGACAATATCGGACATATTTTCGACGACTTCAGTAACAATACTATTGTTATTGTTGGTGACCTTGATGAAGGTCGTTTGAATCCAGCTCTTCATAACTTGAGTGACATAATTGCGGGCTAAGGTGTGTCAGGTCATAACAGAGGCCACTCGACCAGCTTCAAACACCCTCCTTGGTCCAGTTATTTCTTCTCGGCACAATATAAAACTTGATTCTGGCGTTCTTTCTAATTTCACTGCCCAACTTTTGTTCAGTTTCGCGCTGATGCCGTAAAAGAGAAGTCCTACAAACGATTTGTGTGGGACTATAAAGAAGCGAACTGGCAGTTGTTTTGTGGTAAATTAGGGAGTTGTATTTGACCAAGTTTGACAATACGTGATAATATTGATATTCAAAGTGATATAATCAACACTAACATAATTGATTGTGCTAAATGTTCGGATAAAAGATGGATAACTTCTTATGTTAAAAACGAACTGCAGATCCGGGATAAAATGTTAAAGACATTTCTCAGGTCTAAAAGTTAAAAGATATTTTGATCTATAAACATCAACGAAATAAAGTTAATGCGCTTATCATACAAGCAAAATATGACTACAGGGAAAAACTATTTGAGAAAATAAAAACGGAAAATATTAACACTAAATTCTGGTGGAAATTGTCAAAATAATTTCTGAAAACTTCGAGCGTAAATTTTCTACAGTTTCCCCACCTCGTCGATATCTGGCGGTGCAACATACGAGTCTGATACTGTTTGTAAAGCAGAGGGCAAATAATTCCTTGCTCCTATTTTAACGAATGTATTTAACCTATCCCTGAAAAATAGCGTTTTCCCGTATGGCTGGAAAATTGCTAATGTTACTCCTTTTTTAAAAAAATGGCAACAGAACATATGTTCCAACTATAGGCCTATATCACCTCTAAGTGTTGTTAGTAAAGTATTTGAAAAGACTGTTTTGAATCACCTTTTCTTTTACCTTGAAAAACAAATATCACCTTCTCAGTTCGGATTCCACCCTGGAAGATCCACTGTCATTCAGTTACTTGATGTTTATTTCGATATAGTAAAGGCCTTAGACGAAGATAAAGAAATCTTTTTTGTATTTTTCGACATCTCAAAGGCCTTCGATCGGGTTTGGCACATAGGTTTGTTAGCTAAGCTAGAGAGTTACGTCATTCATGGGAATAACCTCCACTGGGTGGCTTATTATCTGTCTAGCCGGTTACAAAGGGTTTTCCTGAACGGCCACGAATCACGACTTCGTAAAATAAATGCAGGTGTGCCCCATGGTTCTGTTCTTGGTCCTCTATTTTTTCTACTCTATAGAAATAATCTACCTAACGATATTATAAATAACATTCGCTTGTTTGTAGATGATACTTGTCTTTATGTAATATCAGATAGACTGGATAACTTTTGTACGACGTCTGCTTAAAAAAGCGACCTCGACACGATCGAACATTGGACAAAGTAGTGGCTGGTCGATTTCAACGCATAACAGACTATCTCTTTATTAATATCTCGGCGTCGATCTCCAACTAATATCACTACTGAATTTGAACAAAGTAAGATTTACCGAACTGAGAGTCAGTCACAAACACCTCGGCATTACATTCGCCTCAGATAGTTTTTGGCAAAACCACATAAAAAAACTTTCGACCAGCGCAAATTCCAAACTATCAATTTTTCGAGGACTCAACTTCATTTAGGACCGAAAACTGTTTTGAAATAATGTTTAAAAGTTTTATTAGACCTAGCTTAGTGTATGCAGATATTGTTTGGAATAACATGAGTGAAAAAAATAAAAATAGACTGAAACATATTCAGAAGAAAGCATTGCGCGTGATTACTGGATTAACCAGAAGTGCTTCTGACTTTGTTCTGTATCAAGAAGCAGAATTCCTAAAATTAGACACTCGGCGACTTTACCATAAGTTGTCCACTTTATATTGCTTTAAAAACCGCGAAAACCCTTTATAGCTGTTCCTCCCCGATGGTTTTACACTGGACAGCGTATCTATAACATTTCATTATGTCGCCTACGATGTGGCTGCAGTTCCTTGTCTGCCGACTTGTTCAAATTCAAATTCTGCCAGATGTAGATGTGGCTACTTTGACGAATCGGCCAGCGACTTCTTATTGTATTGTCCTTTGTTTTGTAAGCAAAGAAAAACTATGCTAAACAAAGTACTTGACTTCGGTTTCACCGGCGAGATAACACCGTCGTTACTAATGCATGGCTGTGAAACGCTATCCGTTGAAACCAATGTTTTTATATTAGATTGTGTACTTTGTTTTACATCCTAGCTTATCACGTGTGTACCGACGTATTTATATATACGTAAACCGATAAGCCAGGTAATAAAGGTTCTCCCAAATGGCCTATTTCATCATTTTCGTCTTAAAAACCACCAATAACTCCAGTGCGATTTTCAAATTGTTTCATTACAAACATCGCAATAGTTATGGAGATATTTAATCTGATTAAAATCACATCTACATTAGCTCCCTAGCATTGTATTGTCGCAATGTAGACCTGAGCACATACCATAGCAAACAGTGTTCCATGAGGTCAACAAGTGTGGGGTTCAAGAAAGGTCACCGTTTAAATTGACCAATGAAAAACCAGATAGCAGGAAGCTATGGTAAACATAGATGCTTGTAAGCTAGGGCAGTCCCAGGGGAATCCCCAACTAACCAACCTTGAATTGGTAAGCGGCCCTCATTTTTTGTTTGGGGGTGGGTGTCTTCAGATCTACATCGCGACAATATAATACTGGTGAGCTAATGTGGATATGATTTTAATTAGATTGTGTATGCTCCCAATAGGTGAAGGAAACCACCAACCACACAATTGCACTATTAACAATGGTGCAATGGACACAAAACTGGACGCGACAGAGATAGGCATCCTGATTCCTCTTTTCTCAGAATGAACTAGGGCCACAAAGCACTTTCTGACTTCAGTAAACGAAAATACCAGGAATGAATTTAGGACGCTTGTATGAATTTTAATGCACAGTTTAAGAGCGATTGAAATTTAGACTTAAGTATAAAGCTGCGCCGAGACTCTGCCCCAGGACTCAGTAACCTTCCGCTTACTAATCACAAATTAACGTAGTAATGTTGTGCTCCTCCGTGTGTCCATCAGAGTATTGACTTTGCTTACGCCTTGACTTAGTGTATTTTATTCAACGACTGCAGCATGTTCTTGAGCAACAAAATAATGGCTTTCGGAAAATGTTAACAACAGTACATAACAGTGATTGTGTTTAAATCCAATACTTCAATGCGCAACAAATTAGCGTTAACTCGGGAACCTCCCTGGGGAAGTTATGTTGTTTGTTATAAAAAGAACAAAGAAATGAATTTTCTTACCGAGATGAAGACCTGATTTCAAGGTGGCCACATTGTTATCAATATAGATCTGGGCTAGTGGTATTTTGGCAGAGTTGACCATCCCCTGTATAAACATACCCAATGAGATCAGCACCATGGCCATTAACATAACACGTGTCATCTGCTGATCGATTCCGGAGCAACTGGAATCACCCAGCGAGAGATCATCGTATCTTTCCGGAGAACAAATTTGACCCCTGTCGCTTGAGGAGACATTTTGTTCGAAATTCGTTCCAAAATTAGAATCTTCAAGACGTTGGATAGCGAAGAAGTGCGGGATTATGCACATTATGGCTGCAGCACCGTACATTATTCCACATATTCCTAAAAAGCGTGGAATGTGGAGGTTTCTGCCAAGGTAGGAGGCCACAAGGACGCTGATTAGAAAACCAGCATCATTCATACTCAACAGGATACCACTTTGCGAAGTACTCAATCCAAATTGTTTTTCGAGAATTGTCACCTGAGATGTCAGATATGACTTCATTACCGACGTCACTAGACTGACGGCGCCGTAGTATAACGTAAATGGCCAGATGCTTGTGAAACAACAGCTACGCCAGGATCCCACGTGACTTGGGACATCGATTTTGTTTTCCCCAGCTTCTGCGTCATTACGATGCAATGTGCTAATTGCTAATCCAGGTTGCTTCTCTGATCTTGCGTCAATGTTTGCCGTGTCCATTATGGTGCCTGTCAAAGAAACAAAAAAATACAACCGATTGCTACGTGCTTAAGCCATTTTCAAAATATTTCAACAAACATTGGTTGAATTTAATGTGATATTACCTCTATCTATAAATAATTAAATAATTATGTATTCATGATCTTTCTGAAGATATGTTTTTGTTGCCATGTATCTCATTTTCTATCAAGTTTTGTTTATCTTATTTACTTTTAATATAGTCCCTTTTGGAAAGTAAAACAAACTGCTCAAGTTCTTATTTAATCCATATAAATTATAAACGACATCATTTAACTGGCAAACCATGATTTTTGGGTCACATATACTTTTTGGGAAGATGATAGAGTAGAGATTGCACCATTAGGCCTATCTTCTCTATCATATGATCGATTGCAAAGTTTCCCACTTTTCCTTATTTGGAAAATGATCATGTGATGATATACAGCCAATGGAATGCTTTGCTTTAGGGGGCAGCGAACGACAACTCTTGTAGTTACACATGGGCTTAA
>JAVFBY010329750.1:0-10102 GCA_034781015.1 Tonicella lineata
GTGATAAACGGCGAGCCACATACATTTTGATTGTTTTTGACGGCACAGCTGACTTCATTGTTGCGTCGCGAAATATTTACGTACTACGGAACGCAACAATGGTCTGCCAAACAACCTCTTCGATTGCTCATGCTCGCGTCTCCAGATCACGCCGAATCTCGCTTGCGCCGAACAGGTCTATTGAAGAGGTTGTTTGGCAGGCCATTATTGCATTCCAAAGTACTAAATATTTCATCACGACGTTCTTCGTGGCGTCCCCCATGTCTTGGGTGACTCGGACGCGACTTCATTGGTGCGTTGTGAAAAATTAACGTATTACGGGGCGTAAAAATGGTTGGCCAAACAACCTCTTCAATTGCGCATGCTCACGTTTCGAAATTACGCTGAATCTCTTTTACGCCGAACAGGTCTATTGAGGAAAATCCTAACAAAGTAAAACTTACATATATTCAGCAAACTCAATCCTCTAAAAATTAATTTCATTTACGTTTTCCTAATTCTATGATATGATGATATTTTAAGCTTTGAAATATTAATTTGATTGTGGTAAAACGAATAACACTTACTCCATTTTGAACCATGCCAAATGGTCCAGGATTCATGCCAAGGAACATCACCTCTTTTCTGCCGTTGTAGTACTTCCGGACGTAGTCAGAGTGCGGTTCAAAAGCATGGTCGAGAGGGCAATAGATATGACTAACAGGCTCTGGAAATAACAAACTCCGTAATCGGAAACAAAGCTGTTGTTCGAGGAGAAGGTATTGGTCAGCCATTATCGGGGGATCACTACACACAAAGTTGTAAATGGTTTTACGATCGGGATTTTCATCGTCTGTATCGCCTTCTAACAAACTGTGATAGACACACGTTTCTGACATGTTATTGGGGGAAGAACTGGCATGGGGCGGAACCTGTCCATGGTGATATCCCATCGGCATTCTCTCCTGCTTGATGTTATGCATCTGTTGAGGCATATGATACTGGTTGAGGCCTGCATGTTGTGACATGGGATGTTGGGACATATGGTGTTGGGTGGGACTAAACGAGAAAGCTCCATTATCCTGACTTCTGCCTCTATCTGGTGGGATATTTGTACAATCAGCCTCTCGTTTTATCATCGTATCAAACATGGTACGTGCCATGTATGGGTGACCAGTCTGTTGAAAATACATATTCTGAGAGTCTGCATTGGCCATGTGGCCCATATTTCTATAATCATAGAGACTGTTCTGTCCGTAGGCACAGGCAACATTGCCTGTGTCACATCGCTGTTGGGCCCACTGCCCTGGGCCCCCATACATGGGCATAGTGTACAAAGATGAGGAATAGTTGGGGTCACAATAACTGGTTCCATTATAGTTGTGCATGTTGTACATACACTGGTCATATGGTTTGGTCTCACTAGTGTTGGTTAGAGGGTTAACGTACTGTGTAGCATGATGAGGTAATGCTGGGCTGCTGGCGCTGGACAACACATTGCCCAGATTGGGATGAGGTAATGTTGTTGTAGTGGGACTATTAGCAAACATATTAGTGGGAGAGTGAAACGGAACATATTGCGGCTGTGGCTGAGGCTCTTGCTGTATCTCCGCAGCACTGCCTGGTCGTATTTGTAACCGTTCAGCTTCTGGCTGCGCCATCATATGGTTACTGGGCGGCCTCTCCCAATCATTGGTCGGCTCTATCTTACATCTCTTCGCATAGGGAAAGTATGTATAATCCATATTTATTACAAAAAACCCTTTCTAAAGGTAAATACCCAGAGTCAGAAATCTGAAGGAATAAAAAAAACAAATATTATTTAACATGATTATCTTGATAAATATCATCAAATCATGGCTACGTGTTAAATGGTTCTTTTAATGGTGAAAAACAAATGCTGTGTTAAATGCTGTGCTAGATAATATTCACCAGCAATAACTAAAGGTATGTGGGCTATTCACGCTTTGATGACTAAAATAAACGGTCAGGGGAGCACGTCCAGATATAAAGAACTATCAAGATGTTTGTGTAACTTCTATCGTGAACAATATAATTAAGCGTATAAAAGCATCCTGTTGACTAAGTCCCTCATCCCCATGTACACACATCGCCACTGACAAGTTTTCATAGATCAGCATTACGAATTGACATCAAGTCAGGGGTCTAAATGTTGAAAAAATATCTTGTCGCCCATTACAATCAATGTTTGGGTCATTATCAACTTTAACCAGAAACATCCTGCAAAGCCAAGTATATATACATATTTTGTTCTCTGCATCGATGATCCAGTAGTATTGTTTTTGTTCATTGAGATATGACAATTTTCTAAGTTTGTTTGGTGTTTAGCATCGTACTCAAGGGTAATTTTGCCTAAACGACGATAGATTCTCTGCTTGTTACTTTGTATAACTTATTATAGTGGAAAGAATTTGAGAAAAAAACATGGAAAAACCACCCCCACGATAGCCGAAGTCACCTCCTGTGACTCCCTCATATACCTAAGCATGTCCACTGGGCAGCTTGAACTATTGCGGTACATTGAAGGAGGATCATTAATTCAGTACAAATTACAAAGATGGAGACACTTACCTTACATATATATATATATATACACTATCTCAGTATCAACAAAATCTCCCAGACCAAAAAGTGCTCAGAAAATCTGTAAACAATGTAGCAAAAGCTATAGAATACCCTGTAACAGAAAGCGGAAACTGTTACTGTTAAATTGTACAGTTCAATATCAATATCAGCTCAATATCTATAATACATGTATCAACCAACTAGGGGAAGCAGGGTTTGAATTTAAGGTTAAATTTTTTTTAGTTGTTCTGAAAACAAACCAGTTAGATCGTTTGATCTAAAAGAAAAATTGCTGTGTTTCATGCAGCTGATATATATAAATAAAAACTGTTGTCTCTGTAAATATCTTTGTTTCTAAGTTAGATATTCAAGGGGGGGGGGATCAGTCCAAAGCGCCACTTGCAACTTTGACAAAGGTCAATCGAATGATAATTTCTCTGCTGTTACAACACACAGGTACTCACCGTTAAACCAAAAGTTCTGAAGAAATCTTGCCGTGAATTGGTTTGAGGAATGCTTGCAAAAGCAAAATTGTTCTTTCACAAATCAATATAAAAACAATTAAAGACAACAAAAACACAATATGAGATTCCACTCCACACAGACAGTCCTTAGCCTGTACAAGTTTATCTGAAATGACAACAAAAAATAAAAATAAATAAACTTTTAAGGATGAATGTTTTATCATGTCTACATGTTTAATGCCGTGATTAATTAATTCAGCTGCAGTGTACCTTATTTAAATCTGGGTTATTTCATCTAAGATCACGATACCAATGGGTAGAGGAATATGGTGTGCTTTCAGCCCCTGGTTGTGATTAAATATATTGTAGATCATGTGATGCATCATATTTTATGTTTTTTTTGGAATGTCTTCCTTTCTTCTCGTCTTAGCTTACATGTAAGTCTACTGTCTATGAGCAGAGTGATATTCCTTTTTAACATTTGTAGTTTTTTGTACAACACTGAAAAGCGCTGCATATTTCCTTTCCTTTACTCTTAGATACCGTATTGAATTGGAGTTTGTAGATTTCAGTTTATTCATAATCTGCTAGATACCCAAGGTTATTATAAATTTGCTCAGGCTATGATAAAATCAACCAAGAGAGCCCAATTAATATCTTTATTTGGGCTATTTTATTTCATATTCGAAGGCCAGATTGTCTATGATGATATCTTTACTAGTGTCGCAGACTGTAACAAGCCTGAGAATTTTCGGTTCCCGGTTTTCAATTTACGGTAACTGCACGCTCGATATAGGCTTGATATAATCAAATGCTTTGCTCATTTATATAGTTTATTATACAGCCCTTTCTTTGGGTTATCTAAATAAGTTTTAATTGACCTCTATTCTATTATAGGTCATTTTATTTATTTTCATTTTTTACTTTTAATGTATTTTAATATGGGACAATCATGTGATTGCCCTTGTCTTATATGAAGCAATCGCCAACAGTTGTGTCGATCTATATGCACTCTTAAAAACACACTCTCTCAGTTGCAGTCAGATAGTAAGTATTTACATGTAGTAACTTAAGAATATGTTGATTTAAGCATCAAAGTTCTACGTTGAATTAAATTAGAGCCAGTCGTGTGTTGGTCTACGATTTGCTTAAAATACTGCAAATTGTCAGGTTCAAATGAAAATCATACTGGACTGCCAATAGATACAAATTTAGACCCCAGATACATTACTTAAACTTTGAAGTAATTTATAGCGCAAATGGACCTGATGCCGATGTTTCAGAGCTAAGGACAGGTGCATCAGTAAGCTGATTGATCAAACTATCAATCAATCTAGATGTAACAACAAAAGCACCAAGCAGCTGATTACAATTAAGGCCTTGTTTCAGTTTGGTAAAAACGTTTTCAATGTGAACTTGGCGAGTCCAAGAAATAGAAGTCCACATTGATACTTATACACAAATGGTGTTAAGGCTTGTTTTTGACATTTTAGCAGACGGGTTGTTGAGCTTTTCAAGCTGCCGCTTTAATGGCAGAATTTATAGCCAATCTTTGGGGCCAGTTTTGGATCTATAGCTTTGTACCATACATAATGAATTGATAAAGTATCATATATCTGGCAACGAAATTTGGTGTTTTAGATGTTTTGACATTCTGGATTCGCAAAAAAACTTTTGAATGAAATTTGAAGAAGAAATGTCAAGACATTAAATAAAAGTATGTTTATACAAATGCGCAATTGATCTTATAAGCTTCTTTTACGGGTACCGTACAACAAATGCAAGCTTGTTGTAGGCGGGATTACCAATTAACTGACGGATAGTTCAAACTTCAAACAGTTAACCAGTTAGCAAAAAATGATAACCGTTTCAGCAAATATAAACAAAGCTAATATGTGATGTGATAAAAAATTTCACACAAATACATTGCACTACAGGTACATGTAACATGATTAATGTTAACAAGCCCAATTAACACAGGATGTCACACAACAGTCTCGCAGCCCGGTCAAACAATAAACCATTACTTATTGTGTAGTTCCGTTTAATACACAGAGGACAGTCCCGCCGCTGCCTCCAGTGTGAACTGTAGAATATAATTAGCAGGGCTCGACATAGCAGCCTGCAAATACCCAAAAGCAGGTCATATTTTAAGCCAAAGCAGTTTAAAAATGGCCTTCTAAATCACAAAAGTTTTTTAAAAAAGGTCATTGTTTTGCAGTGCTATGGCTAAGAGTCTAGATGCTGTTAAATGTAAATTAATTTTAAAAAAAACTTTAAACACAGTACACTTGTAATGAGGACTGATCAAACTTCTGTAGCTTCCTATCACTCACAGAGTGAGACGCATTTATAGAAATGGGTAAAGTAAACAATTTACATTAATCTGAACATATCCAATTATCCATAATATTTTTAAAAGGCAGTCTAATTCCGAAAGTAGCTCGGTAAGCCATTCAGTTTGGTCTGCAATTTTTTCCAGGAGAGAAAATAGCATTCCATACTGGATTTTTTATTTTGAGCCCAGATAAGCAGTGTTTTATTGTGTAACCGGGCTGTGCTACTGACCCATCGCATCCTGAGTGAATTGGGATTAATAGTGAAGCTTTAGTTTGCACCATCAATATTTTTTGATAAGATGAAGAAAAAAAAAACTGTAACCATAACTATACGAAATGGAAATGGTAAAAATACGTTTTGAGAAATAAATGTAATCTCTAATAAACATGTTTAAACTTAATGACCAAGTAGGCCTTAAAACATAACTGCAAAATAGTCAGACACCTTGATAAAAAAAATCTTAATACATATTACATTGGCCTTCAAATCATAGCAAAAACATACAGAAATGTTCTAAAATGGGCAATTTAATCAAATAATAATTTCTATATTTGGCAAATAAAATAAAATAATAATGCATGCCAATACATACATGTTATGATGTACGTCATTAAATAAAAAATAAAACATTTTTATGGGCTTGAGCAATACCTATGATAATTTGATTGTGACATAAATTTTCAGGTCCAACTACTTTAACAAGTGGAGTTATGCAAACAAACCCCAAAATAACACACATGAACTACATGTAGTTGAAAGGACTGATTGAGGCTAAAGAAAGCTTGTGATGTCTAATGTTTGTTTAGTGACGATATTCATCCTGGGTTAAACCATCTAACTCCCATCAGATTTAAGGATTAAGATTAGAAAATAACAGGTATAAAACTCAGATATAGCGAAAAGATCCCATATCTAAAGAGATAAAAGGCCGGACGCGATGGCCAGATGAAGAAAGGCTGCAACCCTCAAAGGGCGATTATCGCATAATATCCCGGAGACCCGTCCCGCTTGGGGGCCTCCATTTTTATTAATCCATTCATAATCTCGCTGGCTTATCCTCTCATTTTCTTTATAAAGCTGATATACCTTTCACTAGCAGTCTTGTGTGACAAAACTAATAAGCGGAAATCTGATAAAATAGAGCACGTGTTTAGTACTAAGCTCACTTTCATCTGATCGGAGAAAGTTCACCGATTGACAAAGCATCTCCACTTCGAGGGGAAATTCAGCCAGTGGCCGATGTGGGACGGAGAGAGCGCGCGCTTACAAACACACTCAAACTTAACTACATAGACCAAGCAAAAATATTACCACAATAGACGTATTAACCTGGACAATCCTTTAAGACTACATTTACGTCGTCGATTCACCATCAGAGCCACAAATGAGTGCATTTTTTTGCATGATGATTGGGCATTGTCGTCTGCCTTTCGCCCGCCATGTCTGTTTCATGTTTATGGTCACCTGCCACCATCTGGCGGGGGTGCATGGAAGTAGGGGGAGGTAATCGCTATTCCCACTTGACCATGCCCTCGGGGAATTTGGACACTTGGGACTTAATCCCTAGGTGACCAATAAAAGATATATTGTTCATATAATCCGATGTGCTTAGCATGGAGAAAAGTTGTGGCTTTCGCTAAAACGCTCTTTAGAGTAGCACCAGGGGGGTAAAGAACTCAAGGGAACTTCATTAAGTAAACGTCAATGAGACGTTCTATAATGTAGTCAATAATCAGTTAGCTACACTAGACATTAGATTTGTTCTAAAATAAGTAAAATAGCTGCCAGGTATTTTATGAACCCTTATTATAATGTCTACTTGGCTACATGTAAAGTTTTAAATTTTTTTTAATTTTTTTTTAGAGTTTTAGAGTTTTTCTCGATACACGGATAAATATCTTGTCAATAACTACATTTAAGTGATTGTTGTATTATAGGGATGTAACGAGTTTATTAATATAGTCCATTGGAAACTTGTCTCTGAGAGTTTGTATAGAAGATGATGATTTGTCGGTTTTTAATTAATTCTTCTTGCCAGTGCCGCAGTGCAAATTACTTTTGAAAAACATATACGTCTTATATTGTTAATCACTACCAACTTAAAGTTATATAGTGCCTAGGCCTATATATATAGATTTGTTTTAATAGCATCTAGATGACCAACGATACTATATATACTTAATTTCCGAACAGAAAGGTTCTCGATATACTGATCAATAAACAAATAATATAATAATAATCTTTATTGCAAAAGTCTTAAGACAATATGAACATAATACATAATAAGATAACATATTTATGGCTATATAAGCATAGTACATAATAACATAACATAGTTAAGAAGGATAGGATATGCATATACAGGTATTTCAAAAAGACTTGAACTTAATCATCCGTAAGTTGTAGGTTACAGTTCTGCATATGGTATACCAATACATACATTTATTTAAATAGCCTGTTCTGTTTATACTTTCCGGACAAAAATAGCCTACATCTTTATTTAGAAATAAAGTTAATGAATTAGTTGATCATATCTTGGTTTTCCGGTAAGCTCCCTTAGTATCCCCTTCTGAATGAGCTAGCCCTTCAACTCCGGAAGTACAATTATACAGCCTACATTAAGAATTTATTCTAATTTGCATATATTTGCCGTATGCCCTATAGGCTATATGTTATGCTTCTTGCATATGTTGTGCTTCTTGTTAAATAATGACTATTTAATAACCCAAATATGCCTATAAACGGATTACAAACCTTGTTCAATTTCAGATGAGATGTATAGTGTAGGGCCTATATAAGAATAATCTTTGACGTAAATGATTTGAACGACGCTTTTCTTTTTAAGTCCGAAAAAAGATTGCTGGTGAAGAATGCGATAATCATCTTTCCCGATGCAAGCTTGATGTCTCCAAAAAGTTGTGTCATCAGGAATAAAGATTTAAGTCAGGACTCACTTTTTATTGTGGAAAAGAACACGATAAGTTTGACAGAATCATATGTTTGAGCAAATGCACGTCTGTCTTTGAATATAGCTGGTCAACATTTTTACATGTTAAATAATTTGAGTATATAACTTTATAGAAAAGAATGTTGCAATATGGCATAAACTTATAAACAAATATTTAGTACAAATTGAAATTTCAGCGTCTGTTTATTGAACGACTTTTCGTATGGGATAGGCCTACTAACGAAGATGCCTTCATTGGCAAATTTAATTACCCCCTTATATATGTGACCTATAGCCAATTTAGTAAATCGTTGAAGTAAATACTGAGAAACTTCTGCATTTCGTTATTCATATATCGTTCGTTGTGTAGTTATATAAATGTATATATTGTTCAGGAATAATAAGTAAGACCTACATGTATGTTTGCTATATCGATTTAACTCCAAGTTACAGAGAACAACCAGAACAAGCTATAGGTTTATCACTCACGAGTGAAAACCATCGGCTTGGCATTGCCAATGTTTGGAGGGCGACTTTGTGGTTGGCCAAATGTACAATCCCCACCATTTGAAATTCCGTCTCCCCTCTAGGCTATCCCCTGTCATATTCCTATCTCTATCTAAAAAGTATTAAATTTATCGAACTGGAATTTATTTTATTCAACAACTGTAATATCGGGGCTGTGCATGCACTGGTATGATGTTATTCATGTTCCATTCTTAGAAGTTTGTCTGTCCGTCAATATATCTGTTCGTTCTATGTCCCCACTCTACCTTTTGTCATATCCCAAGCTCTATCTAAAAATAAAACCCTTTATGTATCGAGCTGAAATTTTTTTTATTTAGCACATGGCATATTTGGACTGCGCACTGTCATGATGCTATTCATGTTACATCCTTGAAAGTGTGTCTGTCCGTCCATCGCCCGTTATTTGCCTACATTCTACCTCAAGTCATGTTCCGATCTCTTTCTAAAAAAGAACTGAATGCACCGAGCTCAAATTTGTTCTGTTTAATAACTGGCTTATTGGGACTGTGTGCTGTAATGGTGCTATTCGTGTAACAATATAGGAAGTTTGTATGTCCGTCCATGTGTCCGTCCTTTGGATCCACTCTATACCTGTTGTCAAAATATTCCCAGCTCTACCTTAAAAAACAACTCAATGTTTCGAGCTGAATTTGTTTTTATTTTACAGCTGGCATATGGGCTGTGCACTATCAAGATGCTATTTATGTAACATTCTTGGAAGTTTGTCTGTCCGCCCATCTGTCCTTCATTTGCTTGCACTTTATCTCCTGTCACATTCCGATCTGTCTCTCAAAATGTACTCAATGTATTGAGTTGTTATTTGTTTTACTTAACAGCTGGCATATGGACTGTGCACCGTCATGATACTATTCATGTAACAGTCTTGGAAGTTTGCCTGTCCGTGCATCCGTCCACCCTTTGCCTCCACTTGACCTTCTCAAGTTTTGTCTTATTCCGATCTTTATCTTAACAAGTGCTCAATGTATTGAGCTGAAATTTGTAGCTGGTATACTGGGACTGTGCACTGTTTGATGATAATCATGTGACATTCAAGTGTGTCCGTCCATTTGTCCTTCGCGCCTACTTTACCCCATCATATTCAAAGACATATCTTTAAAAAAGTACTCAATGTATCATGTCCAAACTCGTTTTATTTAGCAGCTTATACAATGGGACTGGGCATAGATGCAGAGTTCTGTATCATTATTAGTCTACTACGTAGTCGTATATAAGGATACAGAGCAGTGTTGAACAAAAA
>JAVFBY010329861.1:0-10101 GCA_034781015.1 Tonicella lineata
CTACCGTTTAAGCGCATAATTGTCTTACACGTGGATAACGACATATCGCTTTTTATCAAGACAAACATTAAACAGTAATATGTTTGTAAAATAAATTCTAGTATAATGAAATTAAATTGTTTGATTGACGTTTAAAACTTGTGAATGACAAAAAAATATAACGGTTACAATGTAGGCTACATGTATATGGAAAGCAAATTTAGCTTGTTTGTGTGTGTGACATTTCGTTGTATTTTTAATACCGTTGTTTTCGATGAAAGCATTATGTTCTTTATATGACATTTCACAATATATCCAGCATGCCACTTCAGGCCGTGTTTTTAATACTGTTACGACAGTAACCAATACTTTTTAGGCTATTGTTACGCCAGGGTTTAAATCGCTTAGATTTCAGTGTAAAAGATGAATACAAGGAGATTGAAATTTTAAAAATACTGTCGCTTAAAAGGTTACTAGTCCGATCCCATACATTTAAGTTTGTAAAAAATATAGCCTATACAGAATAGTAGTTACGAATATAGTAGTCAGAATATTTCAATAAATACAATATTTGGTCTGGCTTTAACTGAAACAATTAAAAGTCCGGTAATCTTTAATCTGTTAGCATGGCCAAACAACTGATCTGCGATACATTTGCCTTAAAGTACATGTAGTCTTACGCGAGAAGCCGGCAGCTTGTCTATCGGCTAGAGACAGTTCACTGTACAGCGGCATACACGTGTACCGAGGCATATGGCACTGTGACGCGCTGTTCCACGCTGTATCGCACTCTGTCACGCTCTAACGCGCTCTACCGCTGAACATCGCTACACTTCTCGCTTTGTGATGAGGCCTTGTCTGTAGGAGCCTCAAAAACATATTATTAAGGAACACTGTTATTGACAATACAGTGCAATTACAACTACAACGTCTGTGTACTGTTGCAACTGTTAAGCAGTTCTGTGAGATACGTTTTCCCGTATACGCTGTGTCAGTACGTGCTAAATTTTGTGCAGGGATCACACTTAGATAAGCCCATATACTCTTTCTAAACGTTTGTGTTAAGCGAACAAAACTATTGTACGCAAATAACCTTAATTTTATGCAAAGGTTGTGTCTTTGTTCTAGCTTACCTCGATTTAAATCATCTCCTGTTCTTCCTGAAACAATTACAGTTGAACAGGGTTCATTAACTAAGTTATGGTCATGCTGTTGATGCGGAAAATCATCCTATTTATCAGCATTGCCGTGTCAGGATTTTTAGCTATTCAAACTGCATTATTTCATTTTGAAGAGTAAAATAATAAGCTATTACTCGTACGAGATCTCGATTGATAGATTTATATTGAAAGAATACGAGTAACGGGTCCAGATTTGTTAACATGAGAGTCTATGAAGGCGAGCTACACCCGTTAACTATGCCTTTACTTTTTTCGTCTCTAAAATGCTTTCGTTTAATCTGAATTTAATTGTCAACACACTACCATAGATGTAAGAAGAAACTCAAATGAGTTTTTGTCCTGTTTTGCTCTGTCTCTCAGTACGGAGAAGAATAACAGACAGCTAACCTAAACACACATATCCATAGCTTTACAAAGACTCAAATAAATTAATATGAAATAGACGAATGTCAGCCGATGTTTTATTTGACAATTACAGTCTTCATTTAACACGTTAATTTTTATTTGGCATTTGACAAAATGACAATTACTAATTCGGTTTATATTATGTAATGCATTTGCTATAAAATAATAACTTAATATATAAATAGCTTTTAATTGTGATATTGTTTTAGGTCGGATCATATCGCTGGGAAGACGGCAGCCCATTGACCGTGTCTGACTGGTATTATCCGTTTGCTGTTTCACGAAATGTGCTTCCAGAAAGTCCCAGACCTCCGCTTGATCTTAATAAAATTCAGCCTGTGGTCGATCCGTTACAGCGATGTGTGGCGATGGTGCCAGGAAACCCGCTGTTCTCTACCAATTGGCGTAAGATTCCTTGTGGTAATTTTACAGCGCTTGCCAATGTTTACAGCATATGTGAAATGGAAACTAAATTTGACACTAAAACACAAAAATATGGATCTATAAAAGAACCCAATAAAAACAACACAGTTGTCCAATGTGCCCCTAAGTGGACGTTTGTAAAAGGCAGATGTTTTCGTCTTGTAAAAATTGATACCGTAAATTTTCCTCAATCAAACGAAACGGGTGGTGTATGCCGTGACATTTTTGGAGAAATTGTGAGCTCAGACATTGCGCATTATAAAAACTTGAGTAGGTATCTAATTACAACAACATTTGCCTCAAATGGTATTCGTTTGTTATTCGAAAGTAATTTGATATTCTGTGTCAATCCATGGGAGCGGTTACGACCTATCAATGACTATAAGCTGTACACAGATCGTCTGGGAGTACAGTTTGGAAATTGTCAGCATGATGGACACACTCTCTATGTTATATGCGAAATCTCAGCAATAGACTCACCCTCAGAATGCAAATCTTATCAGTTTAGTTGTGACAATGGCAATTGTTTGAATCCGGACATGATATGTGATGAACACGCGGACTGTCCTTCTGCGGAAGACGAGTTAAATTGTCTTCTTCAGAAATCCACATTTACTTGCAGAACTGGTTTAATTATTTCTATTTTCAAATATTGCGACTTCTATGTCGATTGTGAAGATGGGAGTGATGAAAGTGGATGTGTCCATGTTAACTGTTCTCAGTCACAGTACAGGTGCAATAACGGCCAATGTATTCCATTGCAACAACGATGTGATCATCACTTGAATTGCGCTGATCACTCTGACGAGGATTTCTGTCATTGGGAAAAGGAATGCAAACAATACAAATGCCCAATAGAAGGTTGCATTCCGCACAATAAGGTTGGCGATTTGACTGTTGATTGTCCAACCGAGGTGGACGAAAGGCTAAGCACTGACTACTTTAACTATGATTCCGAATGTTCAGGTAGACGTGATCATCAGAGGTGTCACGAAAACCATAAAAAGTGTTTTCCCCAATACAGAGCATGTCTTTACGACCATGATAGCAGCAACAGACTACTGTACTGCTCTAACTGAGCACACCTCAGACACTGTGAACAGTTTGAGTGTCCTGAAAATTTCAAATGCCCAGCCTCGTACTGTATACCTCAGCACAAAGTTTGTGACGGAGTTCAGGACTGTGCCAGAGGAGAAGATGAGATGGACTGCGAAAATAGGACCTGTGCTAACCTACTGAGGTGTGGGCGGTCACACCAATGCGTTTCGCTTGACTACGTTTGCGACGGACAGGTGCATTGTATATCTGGAGAGGATGATGAAATGTTCTGTGAACTAGAGTCAGCCAGCTGTCCCAACAATTGTTCATGCGAGGGATTCGGTGTTGTTTGTGTTGGACAAGATTTCAAAGACATTCCACCAACACATATGTCAGCTAGATTGGTAGTACTTGATTTTAGTGGAAACAATCTCAATGCGACTACAGATACTTTTAGTGGTTTCTCCAAACTGGCCTTTCTTTATCTGAGAAATAATAATATTTTATCTCTTCCCGAACGTTTGTTTGAGGCCATGCCAAACCTACTTTTATTGGATTTAAGTCAAAATAATTTAACTGTCATAGAACCAAACACCTTCTTTGGCCTAACTAACTTAGAACTTCTCAATTTAAGCGGTAATTCTATTCAGAAAATATTTGCTGGAAGTTTTATTGGTCTTTCCGTTCTTCCAGAACTAAACCTTAATGGTATGCGTTTGAAAAGCATAAGTAATTATAGCTTTTGGGGGCTTTTTGATGTGACTGTTCTCAACTTGTCTAACAATTTACTATCTTTGGTAGACGAAAATGCATTTTCATCATTGTCACGCCTCCGTGTCCTCTCACTAAGTCAAAATAATCTAGACGAAGCAAAAGCAGACTCTTTGAGCAATGTTAATGCACAAACTTTAATAACAGATTCATATGTGTTTTGTTGTAATGTGGGCCACCAAGTTACCGACTGTTCTCCGGCTGTTGACAGCTACACTTCCTGCTCCGACCTGCTCCCCAGTGAACCCGTCCGGGCATTTGTGTGGACTTTTGCTGTTCTGGCTTTAGTAGGGAATGGTGCAGTAATTGTGTGGCGAATTTTCTTTGACAAAAAGTATAACGTTCCATCTATATATATTTTAAATCTGAGCATAGCGGATCTACAGATGGGTGTGTATTTACTGTCATTGTCTATTACAGATATTCATTACACAGGTATATATATCTTGAACGATAAGACATGGCGGTATTCAACACTCTGTCAAGAAATTGGGGCTGTAGCGAATTTATCATGTGTCATGTCTATGTTTACACTAGTTTGTATCGCATTGGACAGAACCAAACGACTTGCATTTCCATTAACACGTTATCAATTCAACAAAAGATCTGCCACTGTGGTCATGGCTCTGAGCTGGATCGTCTGTCTTTTAATTAGCACCATTTCGTTTAGTTTCCCCTCTTACTTTGGTGATTACTATAGCCGCAACGCTGTTTGTCTACCCTTCAACTTTGCCGACCCTTTTGGCAAAGGATGGGAGTTTTCATTATTCGTATTTGTTGTCCTAAATTTATTTGGGTTGTTGGTGATTGTCATCATGTATGTGCTAACTTACACCTCAGTAAAGAAAGTTCAGACTCGAGCTGGTCGACAGGATCGAATGGATTTAGACGTTGCTCGAAAGCTAACCATTATTATAGTTACCGATGCTTTGTGTGTAATCCCCTTGACAATGACGAATTTATTATCCGTATTAGGTGAACCAATTAATAGAGATATGGCTGCTGTGTTGACCACTGTCATTTTACCCATAAATTCAGCCCTCAATCCTTACCTGTTCACTTTTAGTACCATCGGATCATGTCCTTCATGTAAGAAGGAGCCACGAATCGGCGTGAGATCTACATGGTAAACTTATCCAAACATAGTCGCATGTCAGTCACATATTATACAATGATATTCCGGAGATTTATAACATATTTGTGTTACATAGATTATATACCATGCTCGGACCTTGACAAAACGACAGACTGACCCCAGGAAGCGTTTCTTTATATTGTTTTCTTTTTACCCCGTGGCGAACGGGTTATAAGAATCACTCACTCTCTTGCTGGCCATTTTCTTGTTGTTGTTATTGTTGTTGTTATTGTAACACTAACTTAATATACCATATCTTTGTCAAGAATGTTAGGATTGTTTTGAAAATTGGGCAGTATATACCTTATAGTAAGTAATACGCAAGTCATAACACAGACGGAATTTGCATTTTTTCGTTTTGTTCTTGTTCTCGATGTAACACATAACTAAATGGATTAATTCTATGTCAATAATGCTAGGAATGTTTGCTGAAAATTAGGAAGTATATACCTGATAGAAATACGCAAGTAATAACGGAGCCGGAATTTTCAGTTTGTCCATCTTGTTCTTGTTTGTGTTGTTTATGTTACGCTAACTAAGTTAACTATTTCTCTGTCAATAATGTTAGGATTGTTCTATGTACAGATGTAATAATGTACACACAAATCTATGTGTATAGTAGTTTATGCCTATGTACAAGTATACGTTCTGTTGATTATACAAATAACCAAATTATTATAGTATGCAGGTGAATATTAGTAATGCTCGAAGAAGTGAAATTTTATTGTGTTAGCCCATATTTTGGAATGCTCTCTTCGAATTGATTGGAATAAAAAAAATCGTTTAATTATAGCATTTCACGCAAATGGCGAGTTTTATTATCATACCACATTATGTTAGACGTTATTCTATTTGATTACGTTTTGAATAATTTAATAGTCTGAAGTCTGGTTGGACATTTTCATTAGCAATTTGGAATTCATGAATTGATTAACGGCATAGATGATAAAAAAATATTCAATTGTAAAGATTGACTGTGAATGTATTGCTTTGACGGGTGGTGGGGGAGGCGGCCTAACGACACTTCGCGTCTTGGGTTCTCGCTTCAAACGCCCAATTTTGCAATATTTGTGGTCTTCTTTTTTCTGTCTGCTGAATCTTTTTTTTTTGCTATTCTTTAAGTGTATGCACGTGAAAAGACCACCCAATTCACCAGTTTTTAAAGGGTTCATATTGTTAGAACTATAGATAACGTCATAGATACATTGTAAGGCAAATTGTAATATTTAGTGATATTAATGAAAATACTTTAGACAAATGTATACGTATCATCTCAGAGTTATAATAAATCGTTTCGGCTACAATCAAATCATGACAGAAGGCCCTAGACCTGTTTCTGGGACTCTATTGGATTCTGCCTTTTTGTTATTTACAGACCACCCAATACACCAGTTTTTAAATGGATTCATATTGTTATTTCATAGATAACGGCATATCTAATAACAGAGCAAACAAATTATAATAGTTAGTGGTCTTAACGAAAATCTTTTGGAAAAATGTAAAATTCATCTTACGCATATGATAAATTAATTTGGCTAGAATAAAAAAATAACAAAATCCACTAGACCTGTTTCTGCGACTCTATTTGATCCAATTATATGCTCTTTACCATGTTTCCATAGAAAATTCGGGTATACTACCTAATTTTAGCAGTGACTATTGCCCTTCATTTTTTATTATAAGATCGCCTATTCATTAAATAATAAAACCCCAATGGTTCTTATGGGATTATTATGGGAATGTAAACTGGGAACTGTTCACAGATAAACTAACTAAGTGTACGTGGGAATATTGTCTATTTATGTAATACGAAATCTGTCGAAATCTGTACAGTTTGAGTATTGAGTTTTACAAAGCATTGTACTAATGTTGGGCTGCGGCTGAAAGTGGACCAATGAGCGGTCAGAAATGCATGACAATGAGTGTTGGGTGCCTAACATTGTGAGCCAATCACCGATCGTTATAAACATAGAACGTAAGGTCTTGCTGGACCCCTTTGGCTGAAAATTTACGATTTTTGCTTTCTCCTTGAAATAAAAGTATAGTTTTTAAGTTGTAAGCTGTCGAAAAAATTATATCCAAATTCTTATTGCAAGTAGTTCAATTTAAGATAACAATTATTAGTTTTCATGTGAGTAAATTGTGTATGTTGAACAGGTGTTAAGGATTAAGGAATTATCTAGGCTAATGCTCCCTTGCTGACCTGATTAGTTAACCTTTGCAATTACTCCTTAATCTGTAATTGACCTTTTCAGGCAATTCATATTTTAGCACATTCTAAATTTCGAAACCCAATTCTCGAAAAAAGCTTTGCCTACAAACATCGAATATGATTCATTGTAAAAAGCACAGTGTGTGCTAAACAAAGGTGCCTCATATTTTATAAGTTCGTCCTACATTTTTTTTAAATATGCGATGGAAGATGCGAAGTTCTACTAATATTGTTCTAAGCCAAATTAAAAAAGGAGGCACCATTTTTAGTTTAGGGTATATTGTATTGCATTAACTAATTTATTTGGTGATATACATATTGGGCTCGGAGATATAGGCTTCGAAAAATAAACTTTATTTTTCTCTAGTGAGATGTAATCAAGTTATGATAAACATAAAAATAGTAACTCGATCTTCGAGACATATTTATATTCCTAACAAACTAAGCTTTTCAAAAATATATAGATATATATGCTTCTGGTTGATATTCTTTGTCATAATAAGCTTCAAACACACATTTTGCTCAAAATCGATATGTAGGTCCAACAAGACCTTAAGACAAGCCTTGCGGAGCGGTGTGTATAAAAGAGGGGAAATTAAATTCACTGACATTCAACACGGCCTTGCTTGAATATTCTGCGTCGGTCGACTTGCCATTACCTCAGCCTTAACACCATACGTGCTGCTAGACGTCCTTGCTAAAAGCCAACAATTCGACACGAGAAGTCAACCTATGGCAGAGAGCAGTCTACTTCAGAAGCCCACTACCATGCCTAAACGAGACAACAAAATCAGTATGTCTTCGGAGATGAGGAAGCAGAATAAGGGGAAACTGACCATACAGCTCAACGAACCGCTGCACCAACAGCCCCGGGCCAACCAGGCCCGCCACTCCCAGCACCGACAGCTCCTGTACCACCGACGGGAGAATCCGCCAGCAGACAGGCCACGACCACCACATACCAACTCGCCAGACTGACACCTTCAGCACCACTCCCGTCGACGATAGCGATTTCACTCGCCCCAAGTATCACACTGCCGTTGACCTCCGGTCACGGACGACAGCAAATCAATGGAAAATGTCATTCATCTCACCTCCATGGGTTGGGCACGATTCAAGCTGGCCCTACCCGACATCGCTTTAGGGGAAATTTGTAAACATGTGGATACATCATCCATGTCGACGAAATGTCTTCCTCTGCCACGATGTACACCTGAGTCAATGCTACTACAGCGGTGCATTCTTCATTCATCGAAAACATTGAATGGTGTACAGCGAGGGCGGTGGAGCCTTTCCCTCAAGGCTCCATGAATGACTCAGTGAGGCAGCCTACTACACGCTCACTGACGATAAAAAAACCCTTGCAACTGTGGATGCGTACCTGAAGCAACACCGGTAAAGAGACAGACACCTATTTGACCCTTAGGCAACGCCACCATAGCACAGCTAGAAGAGATATGGATAGCCTGCTATGATGAATTCCTCACACCCAGCCTTGCAGCTTGGCGTAAATAACACTGTCGTTGCCTGTGGACATGTCCCAGGTGCGACAGAACACAGCTGTTATGCACTCGACACCCTGGCAATACCAGGCTTCATGCCGTTACTTCCAGAAGCCCTCCGGCGTGTGGACGAAGGCCAACTGACACGACATTTCGAACAAGGCATAAACAAGCTTAGCCTAACATCAACCACCAACATCAACGTCTTCTATCATCGCCATGCCATACGAAAGGCCAGTCCGGCTTTCGAGAGGGTGTACACTGAATATAAGACACAAGACGAGCTACCTACCATATATAACTCTAGAGACGCCTCTCTTTCATTGAATTCCAGTTCCTTTTTTTTTCAATTTTAATTCCAGTTCATTTTTGTCTGACGCGATGTTCAATAAAAACAATCTCAATTGAAAAAAATATTTTGTTTGTTGTATTTTCTAGTTTTAGCTGTTATCTTAATATGTCTTATCCATGGTAACAAACACTGATCAATACACGACACTGGGCTGTAATATGAATGCAACTTGATCAACCGTAGATCAGCTTGCATTGGTGTCCTACAGGACCCCTACTTCAGTGTAGGGTGTTTCAGGCCTTAGAGGCTTAGCCGTGGTCCTGTATCCTACAGGGACCCCTACTTCAGTGTAGGGTGTCTCAGTTCTTAGAGGCTTACCGGTGATCCCCTATCTTACAGTGAACCCTAGTGTAGGGTGCCTCGGGCCTTAGAGGCTTAGTCGTGGTCCCCTATCCTACAAGGATCCCTACTTCAGTATAGGGTGTCCCAGGCCTTAGAGGCTTAGCCGTGATCCCCTAGCATACATGGACCTCTACTTCAGTGTAGGGTGTCTCAGGCCTTAGCGACTTACCAGTGATCCCCTATCCTACAGAGCAACATTGCGCTATATCGACTTTATACTGTCATTGTTAGTCCGCTTGTCGAAATTAGTTCCATTTTAATTTCTCATTTTTTTTGTTGCTGTTACGTTATCGATATATATTTGTTTTTGTTTGGTATGCTCTTGATGTCATATTGGATACGTTTATCTACATGGCCATTCCTTACACAAAACGCTAAATTGAAGGGGACGGTGGTGACCGGAGATAGACGATTTGGAACAAATTAAGTGCCATTGTTGGTGACGAGTGGGTGCGTATTTTGCACCATCAGTCATCTAAGATATTTAACCAGTGTTACTAATGTATAGGTCTTATTCTCTCACATATATAGGTCTTAAAACCTTCGCCGAAAAATAACAAGTTTGGTCACAAAGAAGCTCCATTTTATGTAGTGGTATTCATCAAATTAAAGCAAATTATGAGATCGTAAAGGGGCGAATTACAGATGATAGAATACGCACGGCCTACACAACCTTGTCGGACGACAACAGAGTAGTTCAATGATGTCAAATCTTTACTTTCAAATGTAATTGTGATTAAATTGTCAAAAAATATTAAATA
>JAVFBY010329972.1:0-16791 GCA_034781015.1 Tonicella lineata
CGGTCACATACGCTTACACTTACGGATACGTATCCATCCAGCCAGCATATCCTGCCTGTTGCGGAACCTCTCTAATGATGCAGGTGAGTAGGATATATTTCCCAGCAGGGGAATTGAAATCATGAATGAAAACTTTAAAAGATGTGTGGTATTTCTTAAATGTTTGATATTATTGATAACTACACCTTCCAAAATAATTTTTCTTACGTACATGTATATGAGAAATGTATGATTTATGGTTAAATAACTATGCCTATAAGATCGAAGCGAATTAAATCAGTCAATGGAAATTTCCAAAATAAGTTATCTTTCATCCTCCGTAAAAATAATTGAGTAAAACTTGTCATGATTTGCTTTTGAAAGGGGTATATATTTCAATTAGTGTGCCTACCTGATATTTTGGTTGACTCAATACTGGACAGATACCTTTTCCCGCCTTGAGCAAATTTCGTCTCCGCTAGACTGATGGATGTTTCATTCTCAATACTCAGTTGTGTCAGTATTTCATCAATCTGTTTCTCAGCAATGGAATGGAGCTTTATCAGTTTAGTGTCAAGAAGCAGCTTAAGGAGGTTGTCATAATTGCCAAGAGAAACTCCTCCTCGTGTCTCCCAAATATTCAATAGATCTTCAGCCGTGTCATTTTGTTCAGCCTTATCTCTCAGAGACAAAGGAATAGTTCGTTGAAAACTCTTGAAATCTTGACTTCCACGTGGAAGTTCGTCACCGATAAACCGATACAGTCCCATGTGCATCCGCCGGCTTTCTGTTTCCATTGCTAAAGGATAAAATACATGTACAGTTATTTCAAGAGCAAGTTTTTTTTTTAGCATGAACAAAGCCATGTCACGATAAACAGATCATTTTGGTTTTAACGTTAAGTTAGATGGTGAGAGGATATTTGATTGTTGAAATACAGATCAGTATAATGTGGCCTTGTAGAAAACGAGAACAATCATATAACACTTTTTGGCGAAACAACAGAAGACGAATTGGTTGCTATTGCACCATAGCAAGTATTTTTGTATGAGTATAGTCATATGTGACCGCATGAGCAGTCTCTAGCGAAGTAAGAAGAGGGAAGGCTGATCTCAATGCATACGAATGAGCCAACCAATGAGCCAGATGCATGTATATGCATATTTCTTTATATGGTTTATCAATGTGTACCATTAACACACACATGAGTTTACTACAAACTGCCTTTAATAAAATCTATCTAAACTTTATTTCCATCATTATTTAGAATTTACTTCACTATGTATTATCATTATTATTGACGGTTAATACATATTCTAATTAATTCAATCCAACGACCACCACAGTAACCGCTGCTAATGATGCAGGTGAGTAGGATATATTTCCCAGGAGGGCATTGAAATCATGAATAAAAACTTTGAAAGATGTGTGGCATTTCTTAAATCTTTGATAGTATTGATAACTACACTTTCCAAAATAGTTTTTCATACGTACATGTATATGAGAAATGTATGATTTATGGTTAAATAACTATGCCTATAAGATCGAAGCGAATTTAATCAGTCAATGAAAATTTTCCAAAATAAGATATCTTCCATCCTCCGTAAAAATAATTGAGTAAAACTTGTCAAGATTTGCTTTTGAAAAGGGTGCCAACATGTACCTGATATTTTGGTTGACTCAAGTTTCCCGCCTTGAGCAACTTTCGTCTCATCATGATCAATACTCAGCTGTGCCAGTATTTCATTAATCTGCATCATTGCAATGGAATGAAGCTTAATCAGTTTAGTGTCGTGAAGCAGTTTAAGGAGGTTGTCATATTTGCCGAGAGAAATTCCTCCTCGTGTTTCCCACATATTCAGTAGATCTTCAGCCGTGTCATTGTGTTCAGCCTTATCTCTCGGAGATAAAGGAATAGCTTGTTCAAACCTCTTGAATAGTTGGCTTCCACGTGGAGTCTCGTCAGCGATATCCCGGTACAATTTCTTGTGCATCCGCCGGCTTTCTGTTTCCATGGTTTCTGCTTTAATACACTTCTATAGTTGAAGATCTTGAACTACAGTTCAATATATATGGTTTGAATATATATTATACGTCTTCAAACTCTTGAATTAGCACGACTTTTGGCGTATACCTTATTTACTATATGTATATATTTTACTAGAGTCACACTGGCACAAGGAAATCGATTGATCAAAAACCAACAAATCAGCATTTGTTATAAATTACCGAACAGATAAGTTTTCATAGTCCTAGCTGGTGATCTGATACAGCTACTTGAAAAGCTTGGAGTGTGCTTCCTGAATATATGTCGGTTCTATGTAATATTACACTAAAGATGTAAAGCTTTATTCCTTTATTCACAGGTAAAACAATGTATCCATGGGAGTTAGGCAGTGTGCTATACGTTGACTTTATGACATGACTTTGTTAACGCGGCTTGAAACTTGTACATTTAGTAGAGTAAGACAACGCCAGGTCATGCTGATATGTTGTCCGTGCACTCCGGAAGAACGCCAAAGTCTACAAAATAAATAGAAACACATTAAAGAAAACGGAGAAAATGTGATACATCATGGGTATAATTAGAAGTAACACAAATTAATTATTTAGATTCACATTTGGACCCATTTTATCTTTCCAAACTCCACCAGCATTATGGTTAAACTCCACGGCCTGTTTTGATGACACCCACGATTGGCATGTGTGTTCTTTACATGTATGCAGTTCTTTACATTCATCCAAACAAATAATAAACATCAGAAAACATAAAACTTTATTTCAGGCAGTCCACATACAGAGATAAAGAAAATGACAAGCTCATACAGACATTTGAAGAGGAAACGCTTAAGTTTGCCTAGTAATATTAAGATATTGGTAAATCAAAAAGGGGATGTAAAGATATATATGAAAATTTTAGCGAAAATGAACAGACCCCTACCAACCAATCAAAATCGACCATAATATCTTTTGAGGACTGGGAAAATAAATATCCCCTTTATATGTTCTCGCAATACGAGACTTCTGTGGTTCCAATACAGAATTCATCACTGTGATTTAGCCACTGATGTTTACCTTTCTAAAATAAAAATTCAAGCAGTTGACCTTTGTACATGTACATTTTTTCAAATCTGAACACGAAACATTAAGCCACCTTTTCCATGGTTGTCAAAACAGTAAAATGTGTCTGGAATACTCTACTAGCATGGGTATTTGTAGTATGTAGTTTGACCACGGACATATTTAAATATACTGTCTTCTTGGAAAACATTTATTTTCTTTCAATTCTGCATCGATAAACTATTACCCGATACTTTATTTACATCAAGAAAATAAAAAATGTATTGCTTTAAAAAATGATAAATATGAAACTTTTCAAAATCAATGTAACATTCGGTTAACGCAAACCTGGTATTTGTCACACCCGTAAACTAAGTCATGGGGTAGTGACGTAGTGTAGCGTAGAAATGTAAAAACGTGACAGTTCAACATAAATAAATACTTGACAAAAACAAAATCTAACATTATAGTAAATAGGAGCTTGAGCTAAAAACTTTTAGAACTCTCCCTGATATCCTACTGGTAGTAAAACTGTACCCTACAACCCCACACATGTAGCCAGGCTGTTTCCAGAAACACATCCAGAAATACAATGCTACTAGCATTGTATTTCTGGATGTTTCGAATAAATTGTAATAATTAAATTGCTGTGGTCCACGCGGAATACAGTGGTCTGATTGGCTGATGGAGTCTGGATGTTCACGTTCATACTTCAATGAACCTAAAAAAATGTTCTAACAACGTCCAGATACCGGACTACTTCCAGTTTAAAACAGCAACATACATGAATTTGTGCAGAGAAAGCCTAAGGCAAATAAGGTCCCTTTTGTTTATCCCAGTCAGGCCAGAACATACATTTTGATAATGAATAAGGTTGATATCTGAGCGCTCTAATACGGCCAGGACAATATACCTTAATAGCAAAGTATATTGTTTGAACGTCCTGATATGACGTATATAGGCTACACATAAATGATATATTAGAAAAATCTTGGAAATACATTTGTATATAGAGATAATATTTTTCGAGATTAAAGTGCAAAAAGATACATATCTGCATAACAAGATAATTTTCTTCAATGTCCTATTCATAATAATGTTAACGGTTGGTGCTTTTGGAAGCACTGATATTCGAAATATTTTCTTCTCCGTTATGACGACCATGGAACCAATTAATACGGGCATATATATATATTTAACACCACACGTGGAAAATACTGAAACCTTGTTGCAAGTGTTATTTCCCTTTAATCCACATGGCTTGCATAAATGAATTTTAGATCACGCCAGAGTGATACATGGTTTAAAGTAGCAAGTTCTCAGAACACTCAATCTTAGTTTTAAAGCTAAACATGTTTCCGCAAAGAATATAACTGAATGATGAGACGGCAATAAAACAAAACGTGTAACTTGCACTACAATCTAGCTCTGGCAAAAGACAGTAGGCAAGGAAATTAATTATTGTACATAACGCGCAACTTATAAAACAGGTCTTACTGTAAAAAACACTCCATCGTACGCTTTAAGAATGTTTGTAATTTTACATTTAAATTCACTGTAAAGAGTGACTACATGTAAATATAATTGAAACCAGTGCACATTTCAACACAACACTACTCCTTCAACTGTTAAGCTGCAAACATTTTTTGTACAGTTTAGGTCACTAGGTGACCACAATAAATTGGCTTACATAAACAACTTATCAAGTACATATTTCTCCAGACAAGTAATAATGTAGAGAAGACGGCTATATTTTTTGTTACTAAAAAGCTTTTCAGTGATGGAATCATGGAATCGTAACGCCGCTCAACTGCCCATAACGAGCACCATGAGACGTCATAGAATGTCGTTCAATTTTAAAAAAACTTCGCAAAACAAAACATACCGCGTGGCCTGCAGAATAAGAAATCCTGTTGCTACAGGCTTTGAGGCGTAAATTGTCAATATATGACTCAAGTCTTGATATCTGTAGTGTGTGCATTTATAATCTAGCTTTTTCAGCAGCTGATGGTGACATTTAAAATTCTGACACCGTTATGACTTACATATTGCCATTAGGTATACACTCGCAAATTTTCTAAACAATTCTAACATTATCGACAGGGAATTAAACCCTTTAGTTAGTGTTACATCAACACTAACAACAGGAAAAGCACAAACAAGCGAATCAGTAAGATCTACACCCCGTTCACCATGTGGTAAAAATTATCAAAAATTACCTTTTTTTCCAGGGGAATAGACAAGGCTACCTTCGTCAAGGTTTTGAACTTAAATTCAATATTTCCACACAGTCTTTATGGGAGCAATATTTTGACTGACTGGATCTTGTGGAGTACATTTATTTCAAGAGGCTATACCTCACAATTTTGGTATGAAGCTTAATCATAGTTTCGTGAAAAGTCAAAAGTTTCCTTTTCATAAAAGTTGTTTACACTAGTTGTGAACGGAAAACATTTAAAAAATGCTTTCGAGTTATTTCGATATGCACAAATGACTTTTCACGGAAGCCTTCCTCGTGATTATTCTACCCCAAGACGAGCCACTTATCTATATCAGGTCAGATGCGTTCGAAAAGATGTCACATTCTGGTTCTGTTCACACCTTCTCCGTCTTTCTTTTCACCGAATATGATTTGATTTGAGAGTGTTCTATGGCAGAAATACCAGCAAAATACCCGTCTCTGGCTTTCTTACAAGCAGGAAAATGGTCAACATGTTGGGCCAAATCATGAGGTAGGGGTAGGCCTATATTGAAATGTGTATAATTTGGTTAACTTTTCTTTAAACAAATAATGAATTACCTCTAAAAAAATTGTATGAAAATTCATTATCCAAACTGCATAAGTTAATTTACATATCGTAATTAATCAGGTTACAAAATATCAAAAGGTCACAAAACAGGTCGAATTTTTAAAAAAAATAAAAAATGATAAGGTATGGGAATTAAAATTGTAAGTTTTCACCACATAAGACAGTTTTATGCCTCAAAATGTTAGCATTAAAGTCTCCTATGCAGCAAAGTATAATATGATTCACATATGTTAATTAATAGGGTCATATGAAGCAAAAATGTCGGGAAAATATACCAATGTTTAAAATAATGTAATACCTCCGAGAAAATAAAATGACAAATGTAAAATCATTTATTTTACATGTGGAGCAGAGTAGTGAATAGGTCTATACAACCCAATGTCTGATCCAATTGGGTTTCAAAACGACATGTTGTCACACCAGATCTTTGATTGATCCTGCAACTCAAACAATTAATCAAACGTATGTTGAACTATTTCCTAACGAAACGTAATGCACAATAGGATATATTGCCAATATTTGAAGAAATTGCATTTGGCTTCAAATCGGTTTGTTTTCTACTATTTATATTTTCCTTTACACGCGTATAAACTGCCTAGATTCGTTCATTGGTCACTTATCTATCTCATAAATGTAATATAACGGGTTTTTCATTTGATTTAATTATTTTGTAAATTGTTTTCTGGAGGTATCTTATTATCTAAGAATTTACCTATTTTGTGACACTTTGACCTCTTGCTAATACCTCGTTAATAACTATATGTAACTTAACTTCTCTTTGTTGGATAGAGCACCTTATTACAAACTTGCTGAGAAATAATTAACCTTTTTGTGAATTGTGAAAAGTTACAAAGTTATACCCAATTTAGTTAACCCTACCCCATAATTGGGTAACAAATCTTGAGGCCCTCAATCTTGATAAACTTTTAAGGAAGCCAGACATGGATTATCCAGATATTTCTGCCTTAGAAAACATTCTCAAACTAAATGCACTTGAAAACATAAATAAAAATGGTCTCATCTCCCAGACTATAATATCAGACTGTTTTGTTTGTTTACTATCGGAATTGTGATTTTGATTGACTTTACTACTTACTTAACCAACTATTTGTCAACTGACGAATTAGCAGCATACAATATATCAACTTTATCCTTTACATCAATGATCTGCAAGAAGCGCACACAACTTGTGTGGGATCTTATAACAAAATAAATACACTATTTGTCTTTAAAATGGCTTCTTTTTTGGGAGGCACAACTATAAGTCATATGTTAAAATTTGAATCAAAAGACAAATATGATATCGAAATTGTCAGTCTATCGCAAAACAGAAAAGGGTTAACTTGTATTTTGCACAAATAACTAAAACTGTTTAGAACAATTTTGTAGTCTTTCTCGTAGTGAGTGGGCCTTTGAGTTTACGGAGTAAAGTTGTTACATCAGTGTTAATACGGGAGGTACATGTAACTAATTACTCAAGTTTCACTTTACACACCACGGTATACCCAAGTTCGTGAATCATTTTTTTCTCAACATTCTGCAGAGTTTTTAATTTATATTTGGACTGTTTCGCTTTCTACATGTATGTGTTTCATACCCACAATGTTAACTTAAAGTGTTTTGACATCGTGAACTTCAGTATCATTGTATACATCATGGCATAGTTTAACAATGAAGCCCCCTGTCAGCACACGAAGGTTTCAAAATTAGAATCGCCAAATCCATTTTGCAAGTTATTTCAGATACATTTTTGGATCCATTGACAACAATCACATTTTGGAGCGTCAAATTCCTCTGTCAATCTAAAGTTGAACAGTAGATAGTTAACATTTCCATACAAAGAGAGGCTATGTATACAACATGGCCGACGTAGGCCCACTTAACAAACCACTGGTCTAACAGTCACAATAAAATTGCTTCGATTGTTCCACACAGACAAGATTTCACCGTTTACTCAGAGCTTCTATGAAAATTCATGTCACTCTGCAAATATTTGCTTGCTATCCTGTAGTTAAAAAAAGGTAAACATTTAGAGCCGAAGGCGATTACTATCCTTAAATGTTGCCGAGGGCCTTAAAATCCGGGCTTATGGCCATTCAAGGCATTTAAAAAAAACTGCCTTTATTTACAGAAAATATACGTTACACTAAAAGCTTAAAACGTGTTTATCATTTTGAAAAACAAATGTATACAATTACATAAATGTTTCAATTAGAGAATCAGTTATATAGAATTGATCAAATACGTACGTGTACGTGTCAGGATATAAAGTCAGAATACATGTATACGCTTCCATACTTTTACAAACACACACATGTATTACACACATGTAATTGCACACATTACATCCATGCATAGATACATACACACAAACACATAATGTCATATATATATTTTTCTTAATTAATCCAGAGAAAGAAAATGTGACATGCCTCCACCGGGGGTCAAACCCGATGTTATATATATATACAAAAAAGAAAAACACATTATAACGAAGTGGATACGAGGCTAACACTGTCAATCGAATTCGCGCCTTATACAAAACAATCCGTTCTTCTATGCACTGTGACAGTGCCTGTGACTATCGTTTAAGACGGAGAACGTACTTGTAACAGTATATTCCTAAAACGAATCGACGAATTCTTTTTTAGAAATGTACTGTTACTTTCTCCCTTACACACAACAAATGTGTATTGTTTTTTTAGAAGGTTAGCTAGAGCTGTGCCTCTCTCCATTCACAGTCCATTATGAGATTAGTATAACATGTTTTAGCCGCTCACTGGCGCAACATGTGGTTGATTGGTGTCAATTTATTAACAGATTGATCACACCTGGAAAAAAACTCAACTCACAATCTACAGGAGCAACCTTCTCATTTTCACAGAAAAAAATGGTTTATTTGACAATATATAAATGAGTATATTTCAGTGTAATACAGCCATTGGATATTTTTTCATATCCAACGTGTGGGATACAGCTTTCACACGCTCTGTTGGTCAGTTTCAGTTCATTTGACAATTCAACCAATGAAAAGCTATAACTGACACGGACTACTTTTTTTTACAACTTGGAAATGTCGTCTGCGTGGTTCTAAACAAACATGACTGACTTGTACCTTGGCGATGCTGTCAAAAAAGACAAAGAGGGTTTGGGGCGTATAGTCAATCGAAAAGAGCAAAGCTTCCAAATGAAAATTGTCGATACAGACTACGTAATTACATTTTCGCCTGGCCAGTTTCAGCTGCTACGGGTGCACTGGGCAGTCCGCTTTCGCCAATCAGGGCCACCAGTGCATGCAGACGCAGCGACGGATTCGTACGGGAGACCGACAGCGGTGTGCTGGAAGAGTGCAAAGTTTATTTGTCTGTTGTCAGGATTAACTATTAGATATTGACTCGAATTAAAACTACTTTTGTGTACTTATCTGTCATATTTCCGTAGGATTAATATTAAATTTGAACGGCACATTTTTCTGTTACGCGCATGCTGATAACGTAGGCCCTATATAGGCGCTTTACACTGACCCAGATCTGCAAGTATCAATGCGCGCTTCTTGAATTTGTCTCCAGCGAAGGAAAAATGTATATTGTTTTCTTATAGAAATTATAAGAAAACTGACATTTATGGGATAAATTGAATCTCAAATGCGTGACCCGGATATCAAATTTATGAAACTCGGGTAATAATTTTCATTTATTCCTCGCCGGAGGCTCGGAATAAATGAAAATTACTACCTTCGTTTCATAAATCTGATATCTTCGGGACACCCATTAGAGATCCTCTATATATCTGTAAAAAAAAACCACAAAAGGGAACAAATTGCTTTTAAAAAATGTATGACATCAAAGAATTGTAGAGGAAAAAAGTCAACCTGTCCTAAAAGGATCAGAAACAGAAATACATTTTGCCTGATTTCTCTGCTTTCATTTTTTGCACATCAGTGTTTATGTTTTTAATATTTAATATTTTTCTTTCGTTTTCGAAATACAGTTATAAGAAGTTGAAATTTTACAAATTTTTTTTTTGGCAGGGGGGGATTCTTTTTTTTTTTTGGGGGGGGGGGGGATTCTTTTACAAATTTTAACTGATTATTCCAAGAAAACAAAGACAAGCAAGAAAAAACTTAATGAGCTTGCTTTGATTCATAAGATGTATTATACGTTGATGCAAAATTGAAAATCTGTTGTAAAAGGTATAAAAGGTATAAAAAAGGTATGAAATATATTTTTCTGTAAATCTCAGACACAAACGCAATATGCGGAGGGTTAGAGTATCCTTAATAAGCATGAACAGCCAGCCTTTAGCCAGGGTAAGTTAGTATTCCGTTATATCAAAGTGTTGAACTCATTGGGCGTTCTTTTTGTAAATGTCAGTAGTTTAATTCATAGAGACAAATTAAAAAGCCTTGCGGCTAACTAGAACCAGTGTTTACTAACACATGGTTGAATGCAAAACCTCAACAGCAACCTCGGATTTCTATTCGATCCACACAACAACATTCTACACAGGTAAAACCCAATTACCTATACTCGTATCTACGCCAATCTGTTAAAATTGGGTGTCCCTTTAAAATCTGATTGGTCAAATCCCAATTCTCATATACAGTACAGCCCTCATCAAAAAGCAAGCCCTAGTGCGCTTGAGTGCACTAGAGCCCACTAAAGCGCATTAAAGCATGCTGGAGTGCACCACAGCCACAATTAACAGACAGTCTACCATTGGAGTTGCGCATTAAACCGCATTAAAGCGCACTAGAGCAACAGAATGACCACTACCTAGTGCGCTTATTTGCTTTTTGGTGTGGGCTGTACTGTAGTAGAATAACCCCCTTAAAATATACTTTAAATATAACTTTTTTCTCCATGACTATATGCAAAGGTACCGAAAGCTGTAAGTTGTCCGACCTTAAAAAACTCTAGCTCCTCTCGTTTCTTATATATACTTCCACTGATCGCCATATAAAACAACTTTCCGTGTAAAAAAAACCCAAGAACTAGAGGAACTTAATGCATCAAAGAGAAAACTGGAAGAATTGAGGTCTAGCAAAATAAAATGAATGTTTAAAGACAAAATTCAGATGGATGGAGCAAAGGGAAAACCAACAAGATACTTGTTTAGGCATGGGAAAGAGAACATGTACAAACCAACTTCTTACTGAAATAACCACCGATCCGGGATACAAAATTTTTAACACAACTGATTTAATAAAATTACAAAGATTTTTTTCTCTCCAAAAGTACCGAAATAAATGCTAAGGACACAGCCCATTTTCTATCACATACACATCTAAACAAAACTGTCAGACCTTAATTTTTTTTAAAAAGAGGCGGATATACAACCTACGAAAGATAAGCACAAGTTTTAAAAAACACAAAAATGTGAAAAGACCAGGACTTGATGAGTTCTCATGCGAATTCTATCAAATGTTTTGGGGTAGTGTTATCGTTTCCTTTAATAATTCGCAGGGAAAATCGGAAAGGGACAAAAACATAACCTATTTTATTTAGTCAAGGGTTTATTTTCATGTTGCCTTAATCAAATAAACCAAGAGATCTCCTTAGAAAAACTTGGGACTTATCTCAATCCTTAATGTTAATTACAAACTCATTTCTATCTGTATTTCAAATAGAACAAGCTGAATAACTAAGAGGTCCCGAGCCAAAATCTTACTTTGAAAACAAATGAACACAAACTTGTAAATTAACCAACCTACACTTCTATTTGACAGCCCTTTCTTTCCTTTTAAAAACAAAGGCAGAGACAGAGAAATCAACTATCAGACAAAATCTGTTTTGGGAATCACATTTTCTGTCTTAACGATAAATGCAAACATGTGTGGTTATTACAAAGAAACCAAAAACAGTGGCTACAATGTTGCCATGAATTAGATTGAAATCCAATGAAATATCATTTGCAATCTACATTTGACGAAACTACAAACCAAATTAATCGGCCTATTTGTTTTAAAAATGCTGCGTTTAAAAACATCAATGAGAATATAACTCCATATCCGTAATGGCGGCAACATTATTCACGAGAATTCGGAAGATTGCAATTCCACCCGAAATGTTGAGTTTTCAAAGTCACAGTCCAACTCTGAAGTCAAATGGGGAATTTCTTTACAGCACGTAAATGAGAATATCACATAAAACTGTAGGCCTAATGGCGATCATATTGTTCCTTGGAATTTGATGAAATGCAATCTCATCTGTAGTCTTGACATGGAAATGTTATATTCCAAGTTTTAAGTGAATATAACATGAAAATTATAATGATGGTCATAGTATTGACAGGAATGTGGTGGAATGCAATCACATCTGCCGTGTTGACATGGGAAGGCACATTCCAAGTTGGAAGTCAAATGGTGAGTTTGTTGTAATGTTGCCATGTTGAAAACACATACATGAGAATATCAAATAAAACAGTAATGGCGGCCATATTGTTGCAATAAATATAGTGGAATGCAATCCCATCCGCCGCCGCGACCTGAAAAATTTACATTCCAAATTTAAAGTAAATCGGTGATTTCGTTTTAAAGTGTATGTGTTCACAACACATATAAATGAGAATATAAAGGATTATATACATGTATATATGGCGACTGACTATGTTCGTAACCCAAGCACGATTGTGTTTATTATCAGTCATATCCCAGGGCAAGCTATGGCTTATGTAGATTTAGATACATATCGGTATATTTTAAGTCATTTTTTTGTTGTATAGACACATTAAAGGGTCCTTGAATGTGGGGGCCACATTCGATTGAAAAACCCAAAAACGGATCACCTACCAGCGAAAAAAATATATATATATAAATATTTAAACCTTTAATAAGCCTGAAAAGTCAAGGTAAGTTAGTACTCTATCAAAGTGTTGAAATCATTCGGTTTTCTTTTTGTAAGTGTCATTTGTATAATTAATAGAAAAAGCCAAATGTTTAACAACCATGCTCAACATGAAAAACCTTAACTGCACCGGCGGAGGGTAAATGTATTAACATAAATCGCTTGATTCATGCAGCACAGCAATAAAATACGCTTACAATTCCATTCTAAGAATTTTAAAAACATACAAGGTATATATGAATTCCTAGGAGACCAAAATATCAATGAAAATAATTAACCAAAAGCGTCTGAATCTGTCCCTGATCTATCTACGCCCTTTTAAATCGGCCCACACACAGACAGAGCGTCATTCAGCTTACACAGAGGCTCCGGAGGAGGGTTTCATTGATATATTTGACAAAAATAACATGTCAAACAGCTTGGATTTGCACGGTAAGTGAAACAAAAACTCAATGCAGGCCTCAATTAACTTGCCCATATTTGGTTCATTCCTTTTTTCACACATTGTATAACAAATGTCAAATTATTTTCAATTTAATGATTTTATCCGTGATAAACACGATACAATGACAAACACTGGTATATATAGCATATAGCAGATTAAAACCTGTAGAATTGAGTTTAAAGTAAAACTTTAATTGGAACTATTTATTGAGACCTACACGAGGCGGTAATTTGGGGAAACTACATACATCTACTAAAAAAGTCTGATGGTAACTAATCGGCTCTCGCTGGTCACCATATAAAAGCTGTAATGGCGGCCACATTGTTGCCAAGAATTTAATGGAATGCAATTCCATCCACCGTCTTGAACTGAAAAAGCTCCATTTAAAGTTTAAACCTAATTGGTAAATTAGTTATAAAGTTAATACAAGATTATGTTATATCCCATAGAAACTATAATAGTGGCCATATTGTTGCCATGAATTTGGTGTTATGCAATACCATTCGCCTCCTTGGCAAACTGAAGCCATCAAGTAAATCGGTTAATTGTGTTTTAATGTTATCGGGTTAACAGCATAGTGAGACGGACGGATGATTTACGGTTATGGTCCTTAATTCAAGAGAATATAAATCTGGAATACCTTTACGTGGTTTCACTTACTTGCAATCATTGTCTCTGCTAGATGTTCAGCAGACCTTCAGCAGAATCGCTATCCCTTTTTTTATCTCTCATCGACAAAGGCTATCTCTTGGAAATGGTCCCCAATAATCCTTGGTCTATCCGTGGCCATGTGGATAAGCTAAAAGGTGTCAGAAAACTGTCGAAGTTGTGGTTTGTCTGTTTCATATGTGATTCTCCATACAAAGTAAAACAATTAGGGCGTGCTGGTGTCCCTATACTCAGACATATGTAGACGTGATCTATTGGGTTGAGACGAATGTACGTAGACAGGAGTTATAATCCAGCCCATTAAGATACCACACGGGCCTGTGTCCTATATATCCTTTTTAGACATTTATTACGCATGTGACTTGCAATCCAATAACCGATTGGTTAGTCAAATCGAGAGAATTCTGAATTCAAATTCTTCGAAAGGAAATTGTATTGAGTCATTTTTATGTCTACAGAAAGGAAAGTTACCCAACCGTGACCATAACTAGAAATGCGGTACTTCATACATGTATTTTCTGATCAATATTAGACGTTGATGGCTATTTTGTTTATACGTTTACCTAGCTGCAAAATGTTAACAATAAGCATTGCACACATTATATACATGTATTAAAAATACGATTGGGAAAAATTCCAAATATATACTATGCTTAACTACATAGATTGTCCAGCAGCTTATCGACAAACATAATTCGCATAATGTACTATCCTTGACCTTCAAAACAACCCAGCGCGTGGAAAATTACATAGGCCATTAATCAAAACCAGAGGCCATGTTGTAACCAATACGTACTATCTAGCTTTTCAACGCAGACTAGAACTAGAATGTCAAGCTTTCGGTTTCGTGCACTATTTTCAATGCTGGAAATTCCAATGACGTATACATAATTATGTAGGGGAAAGCCCCTTTTACGGAAAACATATTACTTGGAAATGTGTGTGAATGTCTATAGATTGACATTATATTTATCACAAATACATTTGATTGTAAAGATTTTAAAACATTGAATTACTCCGTTCTCGTACAACATCGTCAGGCAAGCCCTATGCATTCTTACAGCAGTAATTTGTCGATTGACGCCCACGCAATCTGTTAAAAATGTACGCATATCACTACGGTACATAAAATTGAGTCTCGTTGTGACCAAGCCGGTTATATAAACCGGCGAAGGTTTATATCAAATGAACCAGAGGCGTGTTAGATAGGACATACCATTAGTGGAGTATATTGAATTCAAACTAGCGCCCGGCCTATTGAACCCTCCTCTGACCATTTGATTAAAACGTTCGCCGGTATAACCGGCTTGGTCACAAAGAATCTCCATTTTAGGTAGTAATATGCATCAAATTAAAGAAAATTATGCGGTCGTCAATCGGCGAATTACTGCTGTAAGAACACACACGGCATACATGATGATGTCATACGATACCAGAGTAATTCAATTTGTTCAAATCTTTACTATCAAATGAAGTTGTGCTTAGATTGACATTCTATTTATTATTTTTGACAAACTATACACATATTTCCAAGGAAAATGCTTTTCCGTAAGAAGAGGTTTCCCGCCTTAAAAATAGTACACGAAAGTGAAAGCTTGACATGCCAATTTGTCACAAAGTTCTAGTCTGCGCTGAAAAGCTATATAGACATAGCACTTAATGGTTACAAAATGGCTGAGTTTAAGGTCTGAATTTACGGTTAGCAGGTTATCCCAATTCTGAAATTCAAACACGAATAAAGCATTTTTAAAAGAAGACAAAAAGTGTTGTCACTAAATTATAACAAACCTAAAATCGAAACCCCGGACATGAAACAAAAAATAACAGAAAAAATGTTGTTTGTGGCAAATAAACGCTACACAACAGAAATCTGAAACGTTATTATAAATGTTATGTTGAAAACTTATTGTTCCTCCAGAGTTGACAATGTGTTCCTATTCAAAACATACTCTTTAACTCCAGAGAGGTGGAACATTTCGAAATAAAGCATCCAGATGAACCGGCTATGAGCATATACTATTTAGTAGCATAAGACAAATACAAATACAAACAATTTATTTGTAAACACAAAAAACATTTATTGTTCCAAATCCAAAGAAAAACTAAGTATTTTCAAATCATTGATATAAATGATTTAAAATGGATGTATGGTAATTTGTATTTTAACTTTTATGTTAACAATCTGGAAAACATTAACTCAAACGATGAAACTGTTCACCGAAATCAAACGAAACCACCGATTTCATCACGGTTTGTGTGTTTAATCAAATCTTCTGAGCTGTCTGTAATATCTGATAATTCACTAGTTGGAAGCAAGATCATCTGAAGGGATTTATCTATCCCAAAAGACTTAGCCATCTGGGTATGAAATAAAAGTTGCCCTTGGTCTAAGCGTGATATAATGTTTACCTGTGTTTAAATTACAAAGATGCTCAGTGTTGTAATTTTGTAAATTCAGTTGGTTAAAATTATTGCAACTTTATAAATAAAGGTTATATAGTCTTATTCAACAGGTATTTAACAGTCACATTATCAATTGAGATTTAAAAAATACAAGATTGAATACGGTCAACTACCATTTCAAAATGAGATGTTCTCCTCCACTGAACACACCCACAAAATGGCCATGAGGTAAACAGTCACGTGATCCTCGCATAATCTGTGAAGCGGGAACTGTGAGCTGCAGCATCCAGACACGCTACACTAGAATACCCTTACAGCCCATAGTTGCCAAATGACCACGCCTTAATGTTTACTGACTATAATACTTGGCATCACTGGGAAATAAAGGGTTACTGGAGTGTTTAACTGGTGAGTATACATACTTTTCCTTTACGTCAATGTGCGTTAATGTTCAGTTTAACGCAGTAGAGAGATAAGAGTACACTTGTATACACTTAACTTTATTTGTTTTATAACTTAATGTGAATGTTTCAGGTTTTCAAGACGTGTGCTTCGGTCGTACTTTTTTAAAGATACATAG
>JAVFBY010329973.1:0-10100 GCA_034781015.1 Tonicella lineata
AATTATTTATTTGAATGAGTAGTTATTTTCCAGTTTTGATTTCAAATAATTGTATTTACCGGATCTCCGTTTTTTGTCATGCAAGTTAATATATCTACAAATTACAGATTGATAAAGTAATTTTCCCTCAAGCTTACAATGATAATAGTCAGGCTTTAAAAGTGAGTACACTGTATATGACTGTATTTATAACATAATTAGCGTGCAGAGAGGGCGCCCAGGGGTGCGCGCGCAAGGCCTTTTTAGTTGTTCCAGATGACTTCGCACGCCCTGTAAGGATTCTATAAGATCTCTGCAACAATAGTATACATAGAGACAACAATCCATTGGCATCTCGTCGGGGGTTTATTCTTGTTCAGAGTTGCATCTCAATCTGATCAAATTGAACTCTAATTTCTCTGTGTGAACCGTGAGAAAGACTTCTAGTTACTATAGCCATGGACACTTCGATCTGTAACGGTGAATTGATGGTCTATTATTTAGAGACCATGGCGTCTCAGCGTGTGTCTCTAACTCACTTTACTCCTCTCCCCGTAACCTTTCGTCAGAGTCGTGCAAACTCAGTGGGGTCCCCTAGTCTTCCCATTGTATCACGGGTCCCTAACATATTGGAGTCGAAAGACTTAACCTTTTAACAAGCGTAACTAAATACTCAAGTAGCTTAGCGGTTTATATAAAGGTTGAATAAGATTCCCTCGATCATGACCATCGAGTGTTCAGTTTATTGAAAAGTAAAAATAACAATTGGCCAAAGTTGGCCGATTGTTTATAAAGGACAGAAAAGACATTGTGTTTAACAAGCAATACTCGCTACCCCTTGCAGGCTAAAGTCATTGCCAAGAACAACACTCGAGATTTTAAAAGCTTGTTAACGAGGAAACGTGGGAATGTTATATTAATGTTCAAGCAAGATTGAAAATAAATATAATGCCTCGAAGGTTCGCAATCACGGAATTAACGTGGGAAATATAACATATGCATGTGTGGGCAATGTAAAATTTAAAAATATTTTTTAACTTAACTTTTGTCCGACTGCCATAGTTTCTGTTAAAGAAAAATGTATAGGAAAGTTTCAAACACAGCGCTTAAAGCTTACTTCAATTTTGTAATTTTTTTTACATGTAAGACGATTTTGAAATTATTCTTTATTCTTCTAAACATCCACTACACGTTTGTAGTTGTGATTTTTTAATAAAATACTTAAATTTGAGAGACTGTGACTTTTTTCGATAATATAATATAAATTGTAATTTCAACAACTGATATTTAAGCAAACAGCTTTATATCATCTGCTTCAATAGCGCCCATAGTAGATTCTTCAATACAACCACTCATTTGCTGTCATTAATACATATATATACACTAGAGATTTAATCTCTTTTGTAAAAACCTCCTGAGGAATGATAAAGTCCCACCTCATTAGTTAGCCATCGATCTATTTATCTTGTTTTCCCATATACGCCTTTTAAGGAAGTTTGACAGCTGTGTTAATAATTGGTCTTATATACACAATAGGTATCATTTTATTTACTTTCCTCTGTTAGCGTGTTGACATGGACAAAAATCGCGAGCACTGATCCGAGGAACGCATTCCAGCCGCGCGCCATTGTTACTCAACAATATATGTAATTTTCCAGTCATGATTTTGATTTTCTGGCACAGGAAGTAAGAGAATCTGGTTTATATCTATCTTGACATTGCATAGAAACACCTTAGATTAAAAAAGTGATAAAAAGGTATATACTGCTTTACTTTTTAAAAAAGATAGAGTATAGTAAAGAGTGGATTTGTTTGGTATTGCCATGTCCTTTTGATATATTTGAATTAAAATAGTATTTTAAGCCATTATTAAAATGTTTTCAGACATTGTTGATATTTACAGCAAATGTAAATATTAATTTTCGACATAAGCTGTTGAAAAATCCCGGTAATTAATATCTATATTATATAAGTCCCCGAAGATAATTACAGTTACAGCAAATGCGGATACAATAATTTATTGAGATGTTTGGGAAACGTCATTGTAGACCTACACATCGATTTATGTGCGTTAATTTTAATTTGTCCCACTAATATAGTAAGCCCCCCCCCCCCACCCACCCCCAAACAAAAACAAAAAAATAATAATATTAAAAAAAATCCTACGTTGTTTTTGGTGCATTTGTACTTTTCGCTATTGTACTGAATTATCTTGTGGACTACCGATAATGTTTGTTAAAGCATGTTTTATTATTAATATGCTCGGCCTGCATGGTTGCTCAAAGCGCGATTACTAGCTATAATACAAACCTAAGATTTGAGGTAAGCCTTCAAAATGGCTTTATGTTATCTAATCCACTATTTAATTTAATAGTGCGTTGAGATGTATATTTTGTGATATATTTTTACGTCGAGTCGAAATAGGCATACGTTTAGATATATAAAGTGTTCTTCACCACTTTTATATATATTTATAAACCACGTCAAACCGGCATAGGGAACAAGTCGATAAATTAAAAACCAACAAATCATCATGTTCTAGATTAACTCTCAGAGACAAGTTTTCAATGGACTGACTATAAAGTCGAGCTTGTGGGTAACACCCCCGAGAAAAAAACAACTACCTATATATGATTGTATTTATTGACAAGATATAGAAATGACTATATGTGTAATTGTCAATAATACCGAATCAGAAGAGTAAACATTTGCTCTAGAGAGTCTACAATTCCTGAGTTTCTGAAAGTTAATTAGCTAACTTGTTGACATGTGTATAATTATAGAACTTGATTTATTTCACTTGGCATATTGTATATCAGATCATCCATCGACCTGTTAACTGAGATAATTAAAACCACTTCGCGCCGATGAACATGGTACACTCTACGATGAGCTACACTTTCCAAATTGTTACTTAATAAAGTAAACAACAGTAACTAAAAAGGAAACCACAGATCTTTCTACAGATCGTTTTTGGCCATGTCAGTTGTCAGCCCTGTTGATCTTCACTTGTATTCCATTATCTTTAAAGAAATCTGATGTTTTCACTGAAAATTGTGAGGGGAGTTAAATCTCTAAATAAGTTCAAATTACAGGCGACCCGGTATGCTTTTGTGTAGGATGAATACAAGGGTTGCGTAGGGGGCCATTTGACCGTGAAGCCACCTCCTTGTGTTGAGCCCTGATTTTATTTGTTGCTAACTCGGACTGATTTGAGGAGGTTAGAGACCTAAATATTTCACAGGCTGCCATCAACCTGTTGTACTTGTCGGATTAGCGTCATGGTTTTAAGGACCCGTAACACGGATTAGGCAGGATTATGACGCGAACCTCTTTTAATATTACAATTGAACATATCCCCAATTAGTATTGTATGGAGGCTATGGGTTTTGTTCTTCATTTGCCTCTGGTGTCAGGATATATGTCACAAGGAAAGGCTTGAACTGTCTATTGTGGCATCTACATTTTGCGGAATAGTAAAATATAAGGGCTTAAAGCTTTTACACATGCGTCAGTTGAAAAGGTTGCAGGTATAGCAAAGCTCAAAATAATAGCCTACAAATGCATGTGTAATTATGTCCGGATGATGAAACAATACATTCCGACACATTAAGTCAAAATGAAATCGGTTTAAGGAATTATATACGCCTATATATGGGCTTCTACTTGTGTATTGTAAACAATTGTTTTGCCCACAATCACCCGACTTTATCACAATACACAAGTATAGTTGATGAAATATAATTTTTTCCAAGCACCTGACTATTTCTTCTTTATCTCCGTTCTACATAAGGCAATTCATGGTTGGTTTAAAGTTCGACATTAATCTTTACTTGATTTTTAAAGTCCGTCTCAAAGCTGCACATGTTCATTAATACAACTTTTGTTGGTCTTCTGGAATGGCGAAGGAATCTTGAATTTAATGGAAAACTATGCACAAAATGTTGACACCGCGTTTGCATATTGATGCAGTCTAGCATATGCCATGGAAATATATGCTTCCTAGTTCATTATCCAAATTGTAGACGGCTGACCACATATTTGAACTGATTACTTCATTGGTATCTAATGCCGTGATCATGGGTATTTCACATACACCAAAGCGATGTAGCCTATGTAGGCTATTTATCAACACAATACCGATACACAAATGTAAAAATGTGTAAGTCACACTGGCACAGGGAAGTCGATTAATTAAAAACTGACAAATCATCATGTTCTAGATTAACTCTTAGAGACGTGTTTTCAATTGGCGTTGTCGTGGGCGTGTTACATGCCGAGAAGACTACTTTTTTTTTACTTACATATGGACAAGATATATAGAATCTACATTTCAGTAAAGATCAAAGCACAGATCATTGAGTAATGCTTAATTATAAAGTAAAGTATAGAGCATAATCGGGGTACGGTAACGTCCCATCGGATATATTCCCCTAGGTAGGCCGACGACGCCCCACCCCCCCCACCCCCTGTTACTGCCCCCCCCCCCCCTCCAAACAAAAAAATGATTATGGTTTACTTTAGTTTATATAGAGTATGCTGAATCATAAAAGATATATAAAAAAACACAACAAAAAACAAATCAAACAAGAAAAGAAATAAACAAACCCCGCGAAAATATTTTCCCCGCTGAACACCACTCGTGGTTTAGCTGCATGGTTAAGCTCCATATTAAGGAACTTTGTGAGAGTTGCCCTGGTGCTCTCCCTAGTAAATAAGCGAAATAACCTGTATATTATGTGAATATTATCAAATTTAATCAATTGAAAATAGAAAAACTTGCTCGTATTCAAATTCGTCTTGGTCAGCCTAAGTACGGCGTTAAACACCACGCCGTTTCTGCATTTTACACCCGGATATTTGCCCTCGCTACATTTTGAAGTTAGACTGCTGCCCGTCGTGCTGGCCGCAATGTAATAAGTATTACATTGCGTACAGCAGTCCAGCCCGGAATGTAATACTTATTAATACATGGCGTAGAGCAATGCTGCCCGGAATGTAACACTTATAACATTCCGGGCAGCAAAAACTTATAGTTTTGGACCAGATTTTTTAAAAAATTTTTTATAAATTATATTTTATTCCATCATTGTCTTACTGCAGAATTAAGCGAGGGGAATAATCAGATGTTATACAAATTTTTACTACCACGACAAAATTCCGTACGATCATTGTGAAAAGATTGTCCCAGCGGTGCAATATTTGTCAAATTTATTTCAAACGTCGAAAATTTTTAGATGGGTCGTCTTCTTCACCTCGTTGAACCTGGAGTTTGCAGTTGTGAAAACCAGAAGCTAGAGGAAAGAGTATATATTTTTCTAGAATTGTTTACAGTTCTACTAAAAGCCGCAAAGAACATTTATTTATAAGGTGGACTTTTCATGCAAGATTGTTTGTTTGTCGTACACATTATCTTTTTTTTTTTCAATATTCATTAAAAATCCACCGTCGTTGAAGCAAAATAGGCCTACAATTTGTATCGGACACATTATCACATCTTTATCTCGTCAAGCTGAAATAGTGTTTTTTAGACTCCAGTGAGGTACAACCCAACTCAATTTTTATTTGAATATATTTGGCTTATGTATGTACACATGAGAATGACTTAGGTAATATGTATTATGAAGAAATTATTGATCATTTTCTGTTTTAGTGTGACATGTATCGCAACGAGACAGAGGTATATTCAAAAGAACTCACATTAGCGGGGGTATTACTATTTAAGTCTTTGGTGTGGCGTTAATCAATCGCTTGGATGGGAAACGCCAATATAATTGAAAAACCAACCGACCAACATACACATCATCATTGTCATTCTTTCTATTTGTTGTATTCAGTGATGTGGATGTTAATATTTTTAAAACATGCGAACATGATAATTGATTGCAACTTACCTGCGCAAATTTAACGTTTGCAAAAAATGGTACGCATGTTAAATACAATTTGTAGGCATGGAACTAGTATTTACTATACATATCGGACTGAAAATGCATAGTTGCTGCCCAGAATGCAATAAATTTGATTTATTACATTCCGGGATGTCATTATACATTCCGGGCAGCTAGTCTAACTTAGTAGACAAGGTAAGTATTGATGGCAACAAATCGGGGTGAAATATACAACACATAAGTAGTTATATATAAATGTTCTGTTGGGACAATACTGTTCCCCACCATGCACCTGCATGGCAGTGATTATACTTGATGATTTGTCTTAAAACTACTGCTAAGCAACAGGGCTTAAATGTTTTAAGATAAACAGAAAGTTTATAAACACACAGATGAATTACATGTAGGCCTATATAAAACAAGACCCAATGATCTGCACTTCGAAATTTACTGAATTGTTGATTCTCTCGAGCAAAGGTTTACTCTTTTTGTCTCTGAGAGTTAATCTAGAACATGACGATCCGTCGGTTTTTAATTAATGAATTTCCCTGTGTCCGTGTGACTCACTTTTGAAAAAATATATAAAACAAGACTTTATGGATAATGAAGTGTTAATGCATGTTAGTAGCACCACTACCAAGCTTGGTAACTATTCTAGTATGTATCTGTACTAAAATGTTTGCATAATTTATAAATGTATAGAGAAAGACAATTCATGTCCACGAACCCCGTGCCATTTGCTAGCAGGGCCACCACTTTACCGACTGGGCGTTTGCATAGATAAGGATGCATTCGTATAAAATTCTAAAACTAATTTGTTTTATTAATTATTTGAATGGAGTTTATTTTGGAACATTGGTCGCCAATGTATTTAACATGCGCTCTTACAACTTTTCGTCAAGCTTTGATACCAAGTTCGTTTCGACATGCCAATGCAAAAGCCTACCTGTTTTAGATCACAGTGTATAGTGAGTGCTAGCTAAATGGTATTTTATTTTCAGTCAATTAGCTGCAACACACCTTTATATGGATTCTCCACCCACCGAGTTTTTCAAAACCTCTCGGAATTTGGAGGTCAAATTAGCTGCACTTTGGCCATGTCAACCGGACAGTTTCTTAACTCTATCCGAAATTTAGCTTTCGTTTGTTTGACCGTGCGCGTTGAGCGTTCATAAGGCAGCGAAACAGGGCGTTATCCAGAATTATAGCCCGTGACAGTGGGCAGTAGTGTGCTCATGGAAAGTGAACACCGACAAAATGCCTATTGTAATATTGTCCATGATGGTAACCGTGATTGGGATCTGTTCTGTGTATAGACACAATGGTGGGACAGCAAAGGGGTTTACCGGCGTAAACTCTAAAAAACAGTCAGCCACATATCGCAATGCTAGTCTACAGGTAGTAGCTTTATTAGGCGTCAATAAAGGTCAAAGGAAAGCCTCCGCCCTGTTTTTAGACCCAGTGAAAATATACCAATGACCTCTACATGGCCCATAATAGCGAAATGTCCACACTCTTTAAACAAAATCAAATTCTAGCTTTTTAAATGTAACTTAGAAAAAGATATTTATAAAAAATGATAAGCCATAAAACAATAAAACTATCAGCTACATTTCGATTTAATGTGAAAGAGTAAAGAGTAAAACGGTAACTATAAAAAAAATAAGGTATAAACCCCAAAGTCCTACAGGCCTACTATTTTTACTTCCCCTTTTAAGTACGCATATATGTACTGCATTTTAAGCAATATATTTAATGACACGGTTTTAAAATTGTATATATCATAAACAATCATAAAATATCATAGCCACAAAGATTGCTTTTCAATGTTCCTGTACCCTGTGTTATAAGATGCAAACTAATTACATAATGTTATCTTCGAACATCCTGCAAGATGGACTGTAGTTTGTACAGCGAGAAAAGACAATCGCATTGAGGAAATTAAAGAAACTAATGTAACAGAGTAAAGAGGATGCTCATCAATTCTTTGGTCTGGTGCACACCGACTGGCACCAGACTGGGAGCAGTTCCCAGCCCGGCTCTTTTTAAGTTTAAATTTAAAATATTTGAACAGATGGCAATTGTTCGGGTTAATTGAGCTCAATGTAACGTTGATTGTTCAAAAATATCAGTTTATCCAAGAGAATAGTATCTTGGAAGCAATACTATAATGAGTTGCGCAATAGTTATCGGAACTTAAAAGGAAGAGATGCGGATGTTCAAATCTTAAGTAGCAATTCCTTGCTGGTTCCAATCAAACCCTTAATTAATTCACAAGAATCGCATTCAAACCGAAAGCTATATACAGACATTTGTTTAACAAGTGGTAACCGTGGATTTAACAGTTAATAGTGACGGTGAAATTAAGTATTGTCCCCGTACAGCTGACTAGACAGCAAGGAAGAGCATAAGGAACTTAAAATTTTACGGCAATTCTTTGAAATAAAGTCAAATTAAAGTATTTTGGTTTCATCTATAGGTATATCGATTTAATTAAAACGTATTATGTCACAGAAATCTACAAAGATAACAGTGTAAACATAATCCCCCCCAACTGCATTGGCTTTTCACACAATTTGTCCATATATTTCACAAAAGTTTTATTTGGTAAAACTGTTTTGGCTTGCGATGACAATTTTTATTATATACTTGTGTGCAGTGAATTAGACGGACACTTTAATACAGTAGTACAATTTTGTACGGTCTGTCACATCGTCAAATTTCCTGTCAAAACGTGTACAGACCCAACCTCAGTCCTCGTGTAAAAATAAATTCTTGTATTAGAATTCCACACGCCTTGTATGTTTACTGACTAAATGGTTGAATAGAATCTCGAGTTAACGACAAAATTAGGAACAGGTAAACATGTGTTTTTTCCCCTTCACTGATCATGTAACAATAGTGTCACAATGAGGAAGAGAATCTTTTTTGGACAAAACATTGTTTATTTGAAGTACAGACTGGCCTTTCTGTAGAGAGGGACAGTGGTTAAAGCCAGTCAGTATTGTTATCTTCTTGCCCGCCCTGGACAGCCTTCACGATCGCCTCTAATGATCGTCTAGCATAGACATGTTTATAACACCCAACTGCCACTTTCACCTCCATAAATGTCAAATAACATTCAATTACAACCGTAACGAATGTACAATCTTGTTTCATATACCTTCAGTTTGGTTAAGAAATTAGAGAGCACAAATTTAAGCACGCATTTGCTAAAGTATTACGGGTAGATGATACAGATTACGAGATTAGGAAATCAGGTATAGATAGAAGGAAAGATTGTGTTAATGTAAAATGATGAACAAAACAGTTCTTTATGATATACTTCTTTGATCTTTTTACGATTCTTGAGTAAGATATCTTTGTAAATAATTTAATGTATCGCCCAATAATGGTATAACGTAAGCGCAATAAGTATCAGTAATGGAATTGAGGTCGATTTATCCACCATGTCACGATGCTTTACAAACATTATAGCAACATTTTGTTTTAATTTACAAATTATCAAGAGTAGGCCTATTTATCAATTAATTTTCCAATCGATTCCGTCGTATAAAGTTCAAATGTAATTATTTTTTTTAGACTTATAGAAGAAAAAATAAGTTTTGATTCATGTTCACTTGAGTTGTCCTCACTTTGAAAACACAGGACTGGGTGAAAATTGCACACTGCATTACCGACAGAACGATTTTTCTTATTTTTGTTATCTTGGAAAATCTCAAATTGAGAAAAGTTTGGGCAGTGGGTTTTTACTCAGTTCCAGTGAGATTGTCTTAAATCTTGAAAAAGGGTTATAATCTATGAATTTTTTTTTGTAAATCATTCAACTTTTTTTTTCAACTGGATATTTATTGTTAAGCATATATATATTTTAACATAAATTTAGTGAACTGTCGTAAAGCGAAAAAATAGGCCAGTGTGACCTATTTCACACCAGGAAGATATAAATTATGCATGATGCCGTCAAAATTATCAATCCTGAAGCCGCTTCATAAAGGAATTTCGGCATTACAGTGCACGACACGGTCGTCCAAAACGGTTTTGCGTTATCACAGAATCACATTAGTTATAAATATTTTTAAAAAAAATCAAAAGTAAAATCTTTTCCAAAATTGCCTCTAAGCTTTGTTGTTTACGTGAAAGTTTATTTATAACTAAACTGACAATTATAAATAAGGGACCAGTTTCTCTGGTCTGGAACAATTATGTATGTATACTCATTAAATATACTTT
>JAVFBY010330084.1:0-10099 GCA_034781015.1 Tonicella lineata
CGGGGTATACTTTTGACCAGGAAAAACCTGGTCGCTCTTCAAATTCTACTTATACCAGTGACCAGCCTAAACCTGGTGAAAAAGTGACCAGGTTTTATATGGTCGAGGTATACTTTTGACCAAGAAAAACCTGGTCGCTCTTCAAATTCTGCTTATACCAGCGACCAGCCTAAACCTGGTGAAAAAAGTGACCAGGTTTTAAGTGGTCAAAGTATACTTTTGACCATCAAAAACCTGGTCCAGCCTGCTACCCGATGGCGATTGACCAGGTTTTAGTGAGCGACCAGCTTTTTTTTACCAGGTTTAAGCTGGTCGAACGGGTCCGACCAGGTTTTGTCTGGTCGGGGCGACCAGGTTCTTCTAACAGTGTAAAGGCCATTTTTTCTATTATAAATGCAATTTTGTTGGCGTATATATCTTATGGTACCCACTGAATTATATTATATATTACTAGGCTATGAATCACTAGTGATAAACTTTATCTACAATATGCAAAGACATCTATCTAAATTTTAAATAGATATCTATGTATTGGGTAATTATACAGTCATGCATATAGAATGAATGTTTGTTTTGAGAAAATCAGCGATCATATTGCTTTGTGGGTGTGATGCAGGTAATTATTAGGTAATTGTATGGCGTAAAAGCAAAACTTTACGTTTCTCATTATATATATACATTATGTCTTCAAGTTAAATCCTTACAGCAATGGTAATTGTTAAGTTAGTCGTTTTTACATACTTGTCGATAAATATCTTTTTAATTTGCTTTAGAAGGATATTTTATTTTACGTTTTTCTAAAATTCTTATCTCAATTTGTTCCCTTTTATGGACAACAATTTAAGTTTTTCTACGAATAAGATATAACATCTTCTGGAATATTTACTGTAATTGTTATGAAATTATCTATTTACCATTTATTTTTATTTTGTGTTTCTGTACTTTTTCTCTAATTTTACTTTAAGAGGCATTCCATAATATTTACTTGTTCAAAATTGAGCGTTTATGTATTTACCTTCACATATTTAAATAGTATCTTCCTGATATAAATAGAGAGATTTGTATTAAAATATCGTGGAATGCTTCAGTTTATATTTGTCTGTTACAGTGTTGTAACATATCGTTTTCTGTACACTTGTTAACATTTCAATAATAAGTTTAAATTAGTTCACGAATTTATTTCATTGCATTTGTCTTACATATTTACACTTTTTATTTTATGTTTTTCTTTTTCATATCAATTTTAACGTAAATAATGTTTCCAATCTGCTTTTCTCTTATCATGTATCCCTTGTTTTATTATTTTGCTTTAATTATTTTTCTGTTATTACTCATTTTTTGGCTTTGCTTGTTTTTATGATTTTCTTGAATATAATGTATAGGAATGATAATCTTCTCTTACTTTTGTTTACTGTAAAACTTGTACAAGAAATAAACCGTAATTAAAGCAATTTTATTCTGATGTTAACAATAATACGAACCTTCGTGGTAATGCTGATTTCAAATAACATGGTTAATTCTTTCTTTTAGGTGCATTAAAACATTCCGCATAATTTTGAATATTTTTTATGTGTGTATATTTCTATTTCATTTATTTCTCATTTTCATTTTCTGACGGTGAACCAACATATGAAAAAGAGGTATATGATCCAGGCGTGGCGTCGATCTTTCCAACAGATACATGAATAATTACCAAGTCACTTCTTTATATGTTCAGTATTTATTAAGTGAACATAATTAGATTGAAATGCAAGTACAGCAGTTATTTAGCTGTAGATTTGTTAGAGCCTGCGACTTAGAACAGTTTTAGTTATGCACGGTAAATTGTCTAATTTTACTTTATATTCACGTTTCACAGTTTTTTGTTGTAATCAATAATTATTAACTAAACCTTTTTTCGTGTAGGTTTACGATGGAATCCACTGTTAACAAACAAATTAGGAAATACCACAGATGTTCATTCACAACAAAACATTTGCAAAAACTTAACAGACACAAGATATCGGCACATGGGCTGCAGAAGTTTAGCCGCCTCATGCGGAAAATGTCCTTCATCCGAAAGGATAGCTTACAGCACAACATTTTAAGATATAAGAAAGGTTATTGGGGAGCTCCATACCAGATGAAGTGTGACGTATCAGCTCTTCGTGCGTTTTTTTTTTGTTCAAGTTATAAAGTCACAGGATATATACCAAGACCCGACTACTTTTATTGGAAACAACTATGGCAAAATTAAGGGTATTTTTTTTATCTGGAGCTCTTCGTTAAACTGGTGCCCTGGAGTATATTGTGTTAAACGTTAAAATGAACAAAACTGTTGAATATAAGGAGGTTACAACAGAGCCCCACTCCAGATGAAAAGGCATTGTAGCCTTAAATTCAGATGGTATCAATGAGGACCTTACGGAATGCTATAAATATACACATCAGTTTTATAGATTACCAAGGAGAAGTTTGTGAAAAAGTGCCTGAAATTCGATGAAAGTATCAAGTTGTCGAATTATACGATTAAATATAACCCAGATAGTGGATCTTCTTATATTCCCCTACCTACAAAATAAGTAAAAAAAAAGAAAGCTATTATTAACGTTAAAAATTCAGATAATAATAGCTTTCTCTGCATGATTATCTCCACTCTACACCCTCAACAACAGCATACCGAACGTGTAACTAAATATGTACAATATTCTAACACACCAGATTTAAATGCCATCCTATTTACGGTTAAATTAGATCAAGTCAAATTATTTCATAGACGAAACCACATATTTGTAACTATTTTTGGTTACGAGAAGGATCACGTTTATCCTATTCATATTCCAAAACAGAACCATAGTCAACATGTCAAGTTATTAATGCTCGCAAGTTAGACAAAAACTCACTATTGCTGGATCAAAAATCTCAGTCGTTTCTTTCGTGATCAGCGATCACACAAAGCTCGGATATATCATTTTTCTTACTGTTTTCAAGTATTTACGAAGGAAACAATTTCACAACGTCACAAGGAATACTGTATGTCAAACTATCCACAGCGAATATATCTTCCAAGTGAAGATAAAAATGGCTTTTGTTGTTTATGTTTAAAGGTAGTTCATAGTCCTGTATGCTTATTTTGAATGTCTCCAAGTTCCTATGTCAATAGACCCAACGAGTCATACAGCGAAAAATATACAAAACATGTTCCTTGTGGCGTATAAAGTTGTCAGTTTGATGAAAAAGACCTCTGAAGAGTTGGTGTGTTGCAGAGGGGCTGATGCAGTCGACAAATTAGTGTACTCTATGCGTATGCTACAAGACAGGATAGAACAAATGTTGAAAATATGTGAACCTATAAAGATGACTGGACGGGATTGGCAATCTTTTAAGCATGCTACCCACTGTACTATATTTTCTTGACGATCGATGTCGAGATCACTATCACATCGCTGGTCACTTTCGGTCAGCTGTTCGTCAGAACAGCATTTGAATTATAAGTTCACAGTTCGCATTACAGTGGTATTTCATAATGTCAAAGGATATGACAGCCATCTGATTATGCAGGTCCTTAATTGACAAGGCTAAGAATAGAAAACTTTACACATTATTCCAAACAACAAGAAAAATACATTTTATTTTCACTGGGGTGCATGGATTTAATTGAGTTTACGCCACAATCGCTTGAGAGGTTGATGAATAATCTTATCTGTGAAATCCCCATCGGTTTAGTTAAACAAAGCCTTCTTCCTCTGAACTATTTTATCATACCATCATATGATGATTCGTTCTCTTCTTCGTGTGCCTTTTCTCATACCTGATTCCTGGTAGTGGAGTATATATGAGTTACCGGAGTTCAGCCACGTTGGCTCATTATTACGATTACCCAAATATACTACTATCCAACATCCGAATCCAGCGCAGAGTATATACATTTTAATCTAGTATCAAATACAGGATGAGAACTTACTTTTGGCCAGGGGATTTTACTGTCCTTTTATTTTTACAAAAGCAACTGTCAAACTACGTATTAGCAGATAAGTGGTGTTGTGTAGTCGTAAGCAGTTCAGCTTTCCCAACTTAATGCCATATATGGCGAAGTGGTTTGGAGCGCTCGCTTTACAAAGTACGCTTGCAGTCCCCATATGGCCTCACCTCAGATGGTGGTTGCAGCCTTTCTCGTGGACTGTAGGTGAGCTGTATGGCATGCTATTTTTCCAGCCATTATGAGGGTTAAATAAATTAATGCAGTGGTAGAAAGGCATCTCTTTCAAAGAACCAAACTGTTATGACATATCAGGTAATGACATTGTAGTCAGTTCATCTACCAATGATATATGTTCTAAACGGTTTTTGGGAACACTTAAAAAAACAACAACATTCTTTTCATAAATATCTTTGGCTCAGTTCACAAACAGCTAAAAAAAACTCCGTCTATGAAATGGATAAGTGTGGAGTGCCCCATTATAAGCACAAGTACCAATATTTTGCTATTAGCGTTTGCATAAAGATAGGGAAGACGTATCGATATAAGCTCATTTCGCCTTTGTAAATCGGATACAACGCCATACATTCAGTGCTTGTTTCGTTGTGTTGGTCAGCTTTGACCGAATGGAGTCAATTATGGTGCAAATAATTGGTATTTGGTAACGAGTGCTTTGGAACCAATCTGGATTCAGCGCTGTCAAGTCACAAATGCCCAACATACGTGTAGGGCCTAATCAAGGTGGATGAAAAGCTTGATAACTTTTTTCTGACGATCAACGCTGCAAAGAAGTTTAAGAAAGCTAGATAAATATAGGTTTCACAACAGATAAATGTCTTTGAACACAGTCGCACAAACTCCTAAACCGTCAGGTATCATCCGTGGTCACTTTGCCTGCCTTGCCTATTTTTGAATTATGGAGAATATGTCTTTATTTGATCCTGTCTGTAATAAGACACGGGTTTGCAAGTGGTAAATGGTAATTTTATACTTACAAATATTATCTATCTTTTAATTTAATCTGTTTGTATAACATTCAATATTTTTCCCGTATTAAACATTGTAACGGCGAGAATCTTGTGGTTCAATTTTACAACACACGTTTCAGTACTGCCGAGGTCGCAAACTTGTACAGTAAAGGGAAGCCAAGAGTTTCTTGTTACAGAAGCAGTTTTATTCTTTTTAGCTTCGTGAAACTACAACATAAACAAACGCAAACAATAAACATAAAGCAACAAAAACGCAATACACTATACATACAACATAACGATAATTGGACCCGAAACAACACACTACAACTCATGACGCTTACATTAAAGCAATACAAACAAGATACCACTATGAACACGCAAAATACACAAGAAAATATATAAAAGAGAAAATGATACGAGCCACTTTGGGCCTTTACTCGGGTTAACTGCGACATATCCCCCATTATTTACGCAACACGTCCAAACGACTTGAAATCTTAATGTCTTTTGCAAGACTCCCACCAAGAGGAGCTCACTCCAGCCAAAATTGAAGTAGCATACAGTCACAATCATTATTATTTAAATTAAATTAAGACTGAAAAAAGGTTTCTTTACTAAACATCAAATTTCGATTCAGACCTTCAAACTATAGAAAATAATGATTTTTTATTTATCCCTACTTTTGTTAATTTCACAGGATTGCTTAGATTTATATCCACAAAAAATGCCCACGATTCAAATTACTAATTCGCTTTCGTCGCGCAGTACACGACAGGACTCTTTAATTGTATTTGATGTGTACTAATAATCTAACAACTGCGTGCGATATTTATATAGAGCGTTTCACACAGCTAGTTATTGGTCTCCTTGTTATGAAGTGACATCTATGAAACAGCGGTTTTTCACAATGATATCGCTTTATTCTTGCAGGAAATGGTATGGTAATTCACTTTGGTAGGGATGCCGATAAGAAAGCAATCGTAAGGGAAGAGAGTTTTACTGAAGTAGCTGGCAACAACAAAGCGAAGCAATGGAATAGAGATGACGAATTCGAGTGAGTAGTTTTAGTTTTGGTTTACCGTTGTTAGCAATAATTAATACCTGTCCAATTTTGTACGTTTCTTTGCTATTTTAATTGAAAAATATTATTGTACATGATGGCAAAGCGAGATATTTTTCTCTCCGATCGTAATGGATATTTCAGGTCATATGCCTTTTTATAGTTCCAGTGAGCAACATTTTCTCCTTAAGTTGTTGTTAAGGATACTCTAACCCTCAAATGCTAAAAATTTGGGATTTTTTTATTATTTCAAATTCATAAAGCTGATATTCAGGTAGCTACCTGGAGGGGTTTAACGGTCTACTCGCCAATGGCCACTGTGCTTGTATACTTTTCTGTTTATTGTTTTTAGAATGTTAGTCATAACTATGCCTATCTCCATTCATAGTCCATTGAAGGCCCATGACTCACCACATGTGGTTAATTGGTGTTAATCTATTAACAGATTAATCATGCCTTGGTTAATCTCAACCCACACTTGACAGCAGCAGTCTACTCAATTTCACAGGAAAAAACTGGTTTATTTATCAAAGTATATATAAAAATTGTTTGTGAAGCACACACAAAAGGGGATAATTTAAAATTCAAAACAAATTCTTTTGAGAAAATTGAATTACACCAAAGAATTGTACATAAAACAGGTAAACCTGTCATAAAAAAAAAATAGAAATACATTTTGCCTGATTTCTCTGCTTTCATTTTGCGCAGTACAGTACGTAGGGAAATGTCTACTCCTATGCTGATATTATACCTAGAGTGCTGATTTTTTGCACACTTCATGTCAACATATGGAACTAAAAATTAGTTATTCAGATTTTTAATATATGTTTGTGTTTTTGAGAAAAATTTATAAGAATTTGCAATTTCACTATTTTGACACATTTATTTGCTTTTTTAAATGTATTGCGTTATTGCAAGAAAACTAAGGCAAACAAGAAAAAAACGATTGACCGTTTTTTAGTTTAAATGATGTACTATTAGTTGATGTAAAATTGAACAGTTTACGTAAATGGTGTAAGTAGTAATAATTTGAAAAAGAGGTATTAAAAATGGACATTTTATGAAATATATTTTTTCCTGTAAGTCTCTACAGAGAATGATAGATAGATAATATCCTTCTGGTGTTCCCGTGCAATGCAGCTCGAAATCGCTATGCTTAGCGCACATAGATTTCTTTCTTTAATGGCATCCTTTATTGTTATTTCTCACATGTTCTTAGGTGGCAATGTTGGACAAGTTACTGACGTAACCTCTGGCTGTATTTATCCTAACCCATTCTGCCTTGCTTCCCATCTCGAAATCGTTGAGTGCACATAGGTAGCTTTCTTTCTTAGATGCCTTCTTCAGCCTTCTAGCTCCCATGTTGTATGCCATAATCAACACTGATTATAGTCATGTGAGCTTTCTCTCACAGCCGGGGTAAATTGCTAGAGGAATAGTAGGTCGTGGTCGGGCTCTTACTTTCCTTCCTATGTCGGATTTGGTCCCTCTTCTCTGTGAAGACTTTATCACATCGACGACATTGAAACAATCTGAGATGATCGCTGGATATCTCCAAATACGTAGGTAGGTAGGTGTTGCAAGGCCTGTTGTCTACAAGACAAACCCGGCGTCGTTTGAAATTGTGGTTTAATGGCCGCTTCCCCGGTGTGGTTTTTGCTGCCCTTCAAATCACATCATTTTATTTTCATGTAGGAAGGCCAAAACGAGGCTAAAATACAGACTTGTCATTATAGATGGCGGTGTCAAGTAGAAACAGACAAACTGTTTTGCAGTGGGTAGCTGTCTGGGCCGCAGAAGAATGGACTATTCATGTATGCTAATCATACAATGCTTGTAGCTAAATCAATGAACACTGCCGTTGTCAAAAACCGAGGTTCGATTCACTGCTGGGGGCGTATCCCGGGAATATTGTTTCGTGACAATTTTAATTAGGCGTGCAGTTTTCTCAAAACTGAACCTCTGTTGTAATCGTTCTGTTTCTTCTCCAATTTCAGCTTTCTAGTAACCAATGTTTGTGACGGCTCTATACAGCCCAAACCGCTTCAAACAAAACTTTGACCACTCAATGCCTACAACATTGTTCAAAAACGTATATTTTTGTTAATTGGTCCAATAGTTGGACCGGCACCTTCGATTTTGATGTTTTATTTCTTCATTTTAAAAAGCCTTCTTCCCCTAAACCGCGTTAGGCTCAGAGCTGAAATTTTAAACACAGGTTGTTTTGAAAAAGATTTAACAAGTTTGAGAAAAAAAATAAAAATCGCTATTCTTGTGACGTCACCCTTAAAGATATGAGCTAATGCTAAAATACCTTTTAATGTTACAGGGCAATCAGTTAGAGCAAGAGAGTCATACCTTTGAACTTATAATGCCTAAGATATGACCTTATAAGATTTTTAAAAATAGCTTGAACTGGTTACATAAGTTGCCCGCCATCTTGGATGTTGTTGTTTTCCTAAAAAATCTTCTTTTGGTATACCGTTCAACTTTTAAAATCTATACTTTACATAGATTGTGTGCTGCTGAAGCTCTGACAAGTTTGAGAAAAAAATTATATCGCTACGTTAATGACGTCATAATAACGCCCTGTATATAAGTTACAGACTACCAAACATTAAATGCCTTTTAAATAGGTAACAAACGTCGGCATCCTATTATTTTCTTTAAAAATGGATGTAGAAGTGAAAGTTTGATCTATAGCTCACCTTTCGGAAATAACCCGGGAAAACAGTTCCAATGGTCAAGACGCCGCGTGTTACTTGAAATCCATAAATGACCGAAGAATGCAAATAACACCGTTATAACAGTATTCTAAAAAAAAGCTGAGCTTTTTCTGCTAGGAGCAGTTGTTTTGTCTGGTAGCCATTTATAAATTCACGGGTTTAGCTACTCTTCAGTAATTTGCCGTAATGAAGCCAAACTTCCAAGCAATCATACCTTTTTAACCATTCCAAAAACAAAACAATTAGTAATGCTAGAAACTTTCCATTAAGATTTTCAAGTATGTCTAGCTGAGCTCTTTCGCTGAAGGCTAAGTTGTTTTCTTCTATCTCTTACCGTTTTCTAGCTACATACGTTTGAAAATTGACAACTTTTGATCATAGAGGTTTCTTTTAGTAAAGCAATAGCTGGTCCTGTCACCCAAAGGTGTATTATTTGGAAGTCTTAACAGTACTGTCAATTTGGTTAAAAAACAGTCAAGTGTAATGGTCTTTGGATATTTTACAGTGAAATATTCTGAAAATGAGTTGTTATTCACGTTGACATTTTTTATAAAGTTTCATTACATGTGTTTTTCCAAATTTTGTCCGTTGTATAACCTTAACTCAAATTAGTCTGACAATCAACATTTTGGCTAATAAACGAAAAAGTGAGTGAAACAAAATTATTGACCTTTGTGACATGTAGGCCTACCTTTAGACAAAGTGGGATTTTTATTCTTTAAAATTAATATAGCATCCCACCGGTTCGATTCACGGTATTCTCTTTTTAAAAATTAAATTACAATTTTTTTTGTCTCGGATTTAGGATTAGGGATAGTTTAGTTCTATTTTAGTTATTGACAGTATTTTTTAAGCTTTAATCGTATTTTATTTGTAATTATAAACTTGTTTAAAGTCTAATATCTGACTGACAGTTTCCTCTCTGTAGTCGAGTGATCATAGCGGGCAATGACCTGCCTTTAATACGCTACCTATAAAGTATCTGTTAAATATGGGTCAAATCATCACCACGCTCAAAAAATCTTATTATAGCATACCCTGTCATAAAAGCTGAACTCGAACGCTTGTTTTCAATACATTCAAGTATACTATAAATAATACATAAGTCATGAAAAACACACAGAGATAAATGAGCCGCATTATAAGAACTTCGCTACGAGTCCGACTCTTTATCGAGTTTAGCAATATAGACTGCGTTCGCGCGACTTCCCCGGGGCACCCCCGACTGCCGAAATTTCCCGCCGTAATATAGGTGAAATATTCCTGACTACGGTGTTAAACACCAAGTAATTAATCAATCAGCCTAGATGGGATTTTTCTGTATTTTTTTTTTACATTTATTAGTAATCTCATTTTTAATTCAGATGTAAAGCTCAACCCTTCA
>JAVFBY010330195.1:0-10097 GCA_034781015.1 Tonicella lineata
CTAAAATAATCTCTGCCACTCTCACGGACTACTTTCGAGAGATCTCTCGGAATGCACATGCTTATAACATGGAGGAAACGAGATGTATTCATACGCCGAAGTTGTGAAAAGGCAAGGCAGAGGAAATTTTAAGCATAAAATATAGTGTCCGAAAAATTACGCAAAGTTCGTTATTTATGCAAAAAGTATTGGCTTAAATCATTTCAGCTACTTATAAAACAATTTCATGACAAATTATCGAAAGTACGCATAAAATAGAAGAAATTGAAAACCACGGGGATCTAGGACGGTAAGGCTATGGGAAATTCCACAGACCAATTACGGAAAGTTTGTGAATCGACTTATCATAGACTTCAAAATGTGCACAAAGATACAACAAACTAACGGGGTAAAACTTACATGTGGTTAGCTGCTGTGGGTTACATGTGGAAATATGAAAATTGGCAGGGACGCTGACACAGATCGCGTCAAGAGCTTTCCCAGTGGCTGAATGACAAAAGCCAGCCTCCCGGCAAAAAGAGTTATCGCTAAAAATAGCACTGTCGCGCGGTGACAGTACAACGCAATTGTCATGACGACACAATGCCTTAACTGCTGGGCGTCTTTGTAATTACGTTGAACGTAGGCTACACCCTCTTTGTAAAACGAGCCCCAGGAAGTAAATTTAAACCCATTGTTAGGCCCATTTGCTTCAACCAACGTTCCGAAATGTGTATATACCTTCTTGCCCACTTAATAAAAAACGTTGCGTAGGAACATTATTATGTTTGTTTGATTGGTGTTTAACGTCGTACTCAGGGTATTTCACCTACATGTATATGACGACAGATCCTCCACTTCTTAGATAATCCTACTTGATATGGTGGAAAACCGGGAAGGAAACCACGGAAAAACCACCCCAGTTATAACTGAAGTCACCTATGTGACTCCCTCTGTACCTAAGCAGGTCCAACATAATTATGTAAGCAATAGTAACGCTACAGTGTAACTGACGTACTATTTAATACAACGTAACTTATCAATTCAGATATTTGAATTAAGGCATTAAAAATTGATTATAATTATAACAGATCGTTTGCGATTGTTTAATTCACATTTATATTTTTATCTTATCCAATTATCGTTTGCTGCTTCAATCGTTCGTTTAGCACAAAACGACCGATGTCGTTTGACACCTATCATTTTAAACTATACAAAACAGTTATGTGCAGGTATATATTTCTTACACATTTCAAGCAAAATTGGTATAAAAAATGTCTTTAAAAATAAATCTGTGTATCAGAACACAGGTAAATGAATCATTATCTTAAATGCACAGTGTACAAAAATAAACGTTCAGCTACACCTATCGTTTGCCCTATCGTTCGTTTGACAAAAAACGACCGATGCGCAAACGAACGTTAATTGGATAAAGTCCCTTAAATTGTAGACCGCTTTTACATAACTCTGATATTAAACATACATGGTCAATAGTTAGTTATATTTTTCTAGAATCTGGTCAGCTATCAGAGCTAGCCAAACATGAGGGCTAATCCGTAAACAGTATACCGTTTCTTTTATTGCAAGTCAAAACAAGTACAATAGGATCATCTAGTACTCGGAAATCAGGCTTATACCTAAAGAATCCCAAGCTTCGAGTAGTTGCTGACTATTGTATTAGATGTGTCACTCAAACCGATAATAATACGTTTCGATAGTAAATTAGAGAGCACGAAAGGAGTTGAAATCAATGTGATTGACTTGGACAAGCTATCCTGTGGAAGTCGACAAAGTATATTACCGAATCTCCAGTGCTCTTCGTCTGTATTCGCCGTTCTATAGTTAGACCTTCTCATCTCTGGGAGTTAACTTTGATATCAAATTGACTTCGAGTGTACCTTTGTTTTAAATACACTTAGCTGTTTTCACGCGGACTAATTTAATTGGTTATTGAGATTGGATTTTCGTGTTTGTTGGTTTTGCCTCCTGTTGATTTATTTAGAGAAAATATGTATGTGTTCCACTTCAGAGGCTAATTCTAATAATAACTTATAACCCACACCAAAACATTACATTTAATTGTGATATATATTTAATCAATATTTGCAACAAGTATGCGTGACAGCAAATAAGGAATGAACAGCTCTTCGAAAATTACTCCTTTGTTTCGAAAGGAGTACATCATTTTGAAAGATTTTTATAGTAGGTCAGATTCCTAGATTGTTAACAATGAAGTCATTTTGTTCAGTAATTTTCCAATTCAGTTACAACCTATCTGCACCTATATCTGACCAAACATACGATAATATAAGTATAACAACCTTAGGGCTGCCGTTGACACTATCCGCTGCAAAAGCCTCATAAATCTACTGATGTGATCGTTATACCAGCGAGGACAGTACAGCCTATGTCTCTTTCTTTTGTCAGCGACAGACTTCCATTTTAGACGGAAATGTTCAGTGTTCCCCTCCGTAAAGGTCCTGCTAATAAATACTAGGTCACTTATGGACAGGAGCAATATGTCTATGTCGTTGGGAAGTAATGATTAGATTGTCGATCAGAACAAATGTCTGCCATAACAGTCATGATGAGACATTAACACGTGTCTGAGAACAGATTGCATTTGGATATAGCGATCGCCTGTATACAACCGGCTTGGTCAGCAATGTCCCATGTTATGTAATGCATGATATGTGGTAAATTCCCGTGAATTACATGTATGTGCTCCTCGGGAGCGGTCAGTTTAGACAAGTTTCAATGTTTTCTAATCTCACTTTTGACTAGACACTATCGCTATCCTCGTCATTCAATTCGACTAAAAACAACTTCTATTCTTACCCTTTACCAGGATCTATTGATGATTCCACCATCCACAATCAATCAATCAACCCTGTTATATTCGAAAATAGACTATTGATGTTCTAAATCTCGACACTATTTTGTTCCAAGCAAAGTGTCGACAATTTCTATTCTCCTAAATTACCAGACAGCATGTGTTTTCTCACCAGAAGCATAAATCTGATTATCAGAATTGAGTTATTTATGAGTATCTGACATGTTGATCAATAGACATTCTATAAATAATAAAATAATCCATAAACACACTGTGTAATTAAAAGCAAAATCGATTTGTTCATAAAGCAGACTTAGTCGTACAGATATATATAGCATATTTCTTTTAAAAATTATGGTAATTTAAGTAATGGATGGGTTTTCGAAATAACCGTTCGTCGGTTTCGTTATTTGTTTTCCGGTCATTTGGATTTAATTTCCAAAAATACATAATTATTTTTATTAATCTTGCGAGTTTAGTTTATTTTTGTTAATGTCCGCGTAAATTAATTATTTAGTCCCTTCATTGTCCGCGTACAGTTAATTGACGAGAACATAACAACTTATAATAGTCTATATACTTTTAAAGATTAGACCGTGTATAAAAACCTTTCATTCACATCCAATATTCATTTGGGATTACAATTTAGCAACTTCAAGTGTAACGGAGTATTCAACAATGCTGGGGCTCTGTTGATCTCAGAATTGAGCAATAAATTACGGATAAAACGTTATTAACCTAGAAATTCACGCCATTGAGTTTCTGACGAGATAATGCAACAAAAAATTGGCACTACATTTATAGAGGTTATTATATGGACACAAGGGAGTTCCCTGCCAATATTTCAAATTAGCAAAAACACATTTGTCAAATGCTGATTTTATACAACTGGGTAATATCCTTACTTATTGTACAGATATAAACAATCAATGATTTGATCGATCTATCCCAACTTCATTATATTTGTAAAACTGACAGGATTCAATATTATAGCCTTACTTTATTTTTTCCAAATTCTGAAATATTGCAAATGAAATAACTTCTGAGTGATACTTAAATCTCCCACTCAGACATTTTATCCAAAAAAAAACAATCAAATAATCAAAATATAATCTACGCAAATACAACATTTGGCCAACTTAAGACTAGACCTACCTTAATAATGCATACGGAACATCACGACCGGAAACTTAACAACTTACCACCGACTGCCTCATTGCCACAGCGTACTGACATAAAGTCGGTAACAATCAGAACTGGATTTAGAAATCTAAACTAAACGATTAGGAACACAGATACGTTAAAACTTAGGCAAACTAAGACATGATTCAATTGAAAAAGTTAACTGCATTTATGTGAATGTTTTAAAAATCAGAGAAAATGCCTTTATATTATCTTTATTTTAATCACACGCAGTAAATATAGGTCCACGCCTCCACCGGGACTCAACATTGGATAGCAGGACCAACACTTCACCGACTGAGCTATAGAGTGACCCGAAAGTCCATCCAAATTAAGGATGATTATCCTCTACATAAGGCACTGAAAACCCGTTCACACGGCAACATTTAAAGCGGTTTAAGTGCCTAAGTGGCCCCAAACCGGTTTAACTTTGGCCGTCTAAACGCACATCTTTGTCATTTAAACCAGGTAAGGCTTCGGGCCTGTTTCAGTATTTATACTGGTTTATCATTGTAGTCTGAACGGATCAGACTTAAAAGCTCCAAACACAAAGACGCAATGACGTCACAATAGGATAACGACGTTGCTAAAACTAATCCGGTTTAACTTTGGCCGTGTGAACGGATACATTCATTTCTCATCCGGTTTTAGCCACTTTACGCAGTGGTCAAGAACAACAACAAAACGGTCCACATCTTTGAAGTTAAACTGTCCAATTAAAAATTTAAAACAGACGCTGGAGTAGCATCATGTAAATTTTCATAGATGAAATTATGAAAATATGGAATGGTGCCTGCTCTAAAATAGACGAACCACCCACCCTAGGAATTATAAAACATAATACAAGTATTGCTTTCTGGCGAGAAAATAGTGTTGTTAATCTCAGTAATTTGATATTAAACCATGCATAATAACTACCCCATGGTCGGTTGGTACATTATTTACGTTAAGGTTTTTTGGAAGTTTACTCGCTTTTATTTTTACCCAGTGGTGAACGGGGTCGAGTTCTTACTCACACTCTTTTTCACGTTTTTTGTTTTTGTTCTTGTTGTTGATGTAACACTAAATAAATGGACTTTTTCTATGTAAATAAGGCAAGGCTTGTTCTGAAAATTTGGCAGTATATACATGGTAGTAATACGCAAGTCATAACGGAACCGGAATTTTCCATTTTTACCATGTACCTATAGCGCAAATGTGGTTATAATTTACTAGTATTCTGCATACAAGCTCGCAGCTACAGGATTCTTATTTGCTGCAGGCCACGGAGTATGTTTCCCAGTGCGAACTTGTAATGTCATTTATTACACTTTTTAGGTGACCTGATACATGAAATAATCAGTTTTGTATTCTCCCAGCAAAAAGTTTTTTTATGAGAGTCGCAAGAAGTTTCTTTTAGCACATTTTAAAACGTCAAATAATTTATATTTAGACCTGTAAGGATCTGCAAAGCTGCACAAAGTAATCGATAAGAAATGTAAAAGAAAATGATGTTTCATAAAACGTTAACGTCGAAATAAATTCGGAAGATTTAGTAGCCTCCAAGGCAGTGTTCTTGTTCTTAAAATAAAATTATTCCAAAAAAAAATTTAAATTAAAGATTCAGATAAATCATAAATTCAAATCTCTTCACAACTATATATCGCCCCAGCGGACTGGAACTCGTCGCATTCCTGTAAGTGAACCAATGAATATTTGTAATCACAATTCAGAGAAATCAATATAGAGTAAATTCGACGAGCGCTAACTATAGCAACGGTTACACTCTCATTGAAGTTAACCCTACGTTTGTTAAGAACCTATAAATGAGTCACTAAAGGAAACATTTGATGTTACCAAATTTTGTAACAGTCCACAATTTAAACACACATATGTATAACAACGCATAACTCGGGATTATTGACTGCTGTCAAACTAGACTGGTATATCAATGGTCAAATTTCCTAGACAAATATTTAAATTTGAAAGAGGGGAAAAGGTAAATAACAAGTGGGTTTCTTCTACAAATTTAGATAACACTTGACAATTCCATACATATAAAACTAGTTTGGTTGTCCACGGACAGAAATGCTGTACATTACAAAACATGGTATAACAGGCTTTTGGGAATCTAAGTTTGACCAAAACTCTTCTGCAGTGGAGGCGAACCAGGTATCAACACACTACTACTACCTGTTTATCACCTCCTTTGCATGCGATTTCATAGTATTGCCTATATTAACTCACCTGTAAAGGAGATAGTAGTGGTGCGTTAATAGGTATAGTGGTGGCGCGTTAAAACCTTGTTCACCTCCACTGCAAAAGAGGTTTTGTCAAACTTGGATGCCCCATAGTTTGCATCTTTTCTAGTCAAGGGTTTTATTCAGAGGTATATACCCTCCATTATTGCAATGGAGAGTTGCTCGGAATAAAAACCGTGGCTTGCCAAGGTGCATAGTATGTTAAACCATGTTTTATAATGTACGGCATTTCTGTCCGTGGGCAACTAAAATAATTCTATATGTATACATATAAAATCATTTTAGTTGTCACTGCAGAAAACACGAGATTTTCATTGATCGACAGAAACCTCCCCCAACTGCAAACAGACACACGTGTTAGAGATTACTGCTGGATGGACTTCAAAAAAATTGATACCGCTTTTTTCAGTGCTGTCTACACATCTCCTTGAGATCAAGTGAAGCCGATAAAGGGCCGGCAATCTGCCCGCGCGAGACCTGACGTGAAACCACGAAGTTTGCTTCCATCATTGCCAGATTGGAGTAGAAGTTACGAAAAGCTACTAGCTTCTGCTTTGAGAGAAATAAATCTAACGCACGTGATTCTGTAATGACGCAAAAAGAAAGCTGTTCTGTGTTGTTACAGTTTCGCACGAATTATAGAAATGCAATGTCAAACCAGAAAACTAGCTGCAATAACATCTGCCAAAAAAACTTATTAAACACGTGATTAGTTCCGTAAATATACGAGATTGTCTCGCCGCTACTTCAGATATTTACAGAAATCAGTGTATATTGTTAGTACACATGTCATGATTTATCTAGACCTTGTTTATAGTTCTGGCAATCCTGACCTCATCTGTTAGTGAAATGTTATCCTCAAAATAGTCACCCTGCATACATCAACCTAGAGACAGTCACACAATCCAGACGACGAGAGACACACGACCAGACTAACAAACTCAATTATCTTCAGTCTTTGTGTCAATTTTACGAGGGGAAAATGTCCCCCCTAGACACAGACTGGTTTATGTCAGCGTGTTTTTAACTAAAGGTCATCCTCTATGATTCAATATTAGCTCATTATAGGTATCAGGTGGTTAATGCTAACCCAGTATTTGTTAAAGTTAAGTGTCGGGTACGTTGAAGCCAAGATTATGTACACGCATGCAGTAGCGGCGAAAAATCGAAATAATTAGAATTAGTTTGGATGATTCCATAGGTCCAGCTGCGAAAAACCAATAGCTGCCTATAGCGATACTGTAACATTCGAATACGAATCCTATGGAAAAGTCCCTAAAACGAACATTACAGAAGGGATGTATCCTGAATAATGTCTTTATTTAGTGTAGGACTGTAGCATTTAGTAAATCTTTTTTTTTTCACCTACCACGCGTGACTAGAACATGTTACCTGACAATTTAAAGACACTGACTGACCCAATTGAATTTAAATAAAAAATATAGACGTTTGAGCAAGCTTCCATTGTGGTATTACAGAGACGATTGCCTATATAATATAATCCACTGTAGCATGCGCAATTGTTGCAGCTCACTGAATAACGTCATGTTTAACAATTTAATTTATGATAATTCGAGATGTGCGTGTGACTAACTTTCTGAAAGTGCTGACCCTTATTTATTTCATTGTCCATTTCTCATCCAACAGCGGCAAATAATGTTTGCAGAGATACGTTTAAGTGGGTATAACCGTACTATTATAAGGCATCTGTGAACTTGCACAGGCATACAGTCATGATATAACCTTTGCCGTTTGCAAATACATATCTACTTATCAAATATTTGTATAGTCAAATCATTCATAAGAGCTGAGCTGCTGAAACGGGCCGGTTCGAAGAGGCATTTCTCTTTCTCGGTCTTTTTCTCTAATATCGCCTGAATGTTTTTATTCATCTTGAAATATAATACTTAAACGCATTACCACTGTCATCACAAATTAATGACAATCAATTTTACTCTTTTACTCTATTTTGTTCATTCAATTATATTTTATTTTTCAGATTCTAAATGTATATAAATGTTTGAAAAAATATATTTGTTAAATGTTTTTAGTATTCAATATAAAAAAATCGCTTAATCTGTACATCATAACAATAAAGTTTATAAAAAATCTTACTGGTAGCTATAATGGTTACAAGATGAACAGCGTATATAGGCATCACTTTTGACCATAGACACTTTCGCTATCCTCGCCATTGACTAAATACAACTTCTTTTCTTAAATACCGTAAGGAGATCGGTGTATATCACAAAATATAAAACATCAACAGTTAAATAATGATTGAACAATGTGTTTCAAACAATTTTACAGATACCCTATCTTCACATTTTAAACATTTAAATAGACATATTTAATGCTAAATATATGGAAAATGTTTAACGCTTATGTCTGTCCTCTTCAGTTTATTTGATTTCTATGTTTCATGTACGGCCTTGGGTGCTACAGATTGGAATACATAAGGATCATAAATGTGAAATACAGAAATTGTTGTGAATTTATTTCATCTTTATTTTAATCTTATAAGCTGTAAATATAGGCGATGGATATTATAGCTGTAGACAAAAACCCTTTAACATGCCTCCACCTAGGCTCGAACCCGGTACCTTTTGCTAGCAGGACCAACACTCCACCCACTGAACTATAGAGGTATGTAGTGACCTGAAAGTTCACCCAATTAAAGGCTGTCAATCATCCTGTATAATAAGGCACTGACACAGAGGCGCTAAAGTAGCATCATTGATATACATGAAAGTACGGAATGGTGTCTGCTCTAAAATTGGCGAACTACCGACCCGAACAATTATAAAACATAATACATGTATTGCTTTTTGTGCAAAAATAGTGTTGTTATAAACCATAAAATAATAACTCCCCTATGGTCGGTTGGTAAATTATTAACGGTATGTTTTTCGGAGGCTTACTCAATGTTGGGTACGATGTATGTATCATTAACTTCTGTTTTTTAGCTCACATGAGCCGAAGGCGTCCGTCCGTCGTCGTCGTTCGTCGTCGGCGGAGTAAACTTTTACATTTCCGACTTCTTATCAAGAACTACGTGGCCAAATTTGATCAAACTTGGTACAAATGATCAGTAGGGAAAATGATTCAGATTTGTTCATATGAACTCTTTGGGCCCCTTATTGGGATCACACGGGGTCAAGAAAGGTCAAATTATGGTCCATCTTAAAACATCTTCTTCTCCGAAAGTATAAATACTAGTTGAAAGCGAATTGATTGGTCGAGAAAAAAAAGTTACGCGTTTTGAGGTCAAAGTTAAGTAGTGTTATATAGTGACATCCTTTATTTTTGACATCTTCTTTGAAAGTTCTGGGCCAATTTTGTCCAAACTTGGTATGCATGACGTTTATGACTGGGGCATTCCTATTTGTACAATGATGGGTTTTTTGGTTCCTTGTAGGGGTACCAAAAATGGGCAAATTCCGGCTAAATGTTTCATATTTTCGATTTATTCTCAAGATTGACACTAATGATCAGTAGGGGAATTGGATTTAAATTTGTTAGAATGGAGAGGTTAGGTTAGGTATTGGGGTCACACGGGGTCGAGGAAGGTCAAATGTAGGTCAATCTTGAAAACAAAATTTTCTCTGAACTTATTGGATTTCTAATATGTATACTATATTGCTTGTTCAAAGCTTAGCGATTAATTGTAAAACGGGTTACGCGCTTCAGGTTCAAAGTCCAGACAGTCATAACCAGTGTTATATAGTGAAAACTTACGTTTTCAACATCTTCTCTTAAGTTCTGCACCAATTTTAATAAATCTTAGTACACATGACCCCTAGCACATGCATATTAAGTTGTAGGGCCTTGATCCCTTATTTGGGAGCAATAGAGCAAATATT
>JAVFBY010330306.1:0-10096 GCA_034781015.1 Tonicella lineata
CCCACCAGCCGCAGGTCTCTGAAGAGCTTTCCTTCTTGTTTCTCTTTCTAAAGCCTAGTAGGATGTTATAACTAGATTTTTCACAGCACGATATTCCGTTTCTTTGGTTGTGCAGCGACCTACATGTACCAATTGGTCTGTCGGCTTGTATATATTTGCACCAATTGTTTAATTTGCCGACCAGAGTGATGAGCACACCACTATGAAGACAGCGCAGATTAATGTGTAAATATTATTTCTGCTTCCAGGCTTTACAGAAAGCACCATATCGATTGTAGTATAGAGTATAGATTTAACTATACGGTACATAGCAACATTGAGATCTTTTTTGTTTTTCGGTCAGTCTGTCATTTGTGTACCCACGTAGGCTATTTATAAGTGTTTCATCGCTAGTGACAAACATCGCGAGCATAGAGAAGCTAAAAGGTTTTGGTCAAGCAAATGTAATTAAGAAAGTGTAGCAATAATCGGTATGCGCTTCATTTCGTTTCATTTTGTTTACATGTTTTATCGTTTTAGTTAAGTATGGTTAATAACATACGACAAGTAGCACAACTCGATATTGGCATAGACATTTAAACTTGTCTACTTTAGCATGCAAGCTAGCCGCGTAGACATGCATAGCGGTCTATCAAATCAGCGGTAGTAAACTCACTGGGTCGGCGGGCCGCAATGATGCGCCATCGCTAGCATTTTTGTGATGGGTTCATTCACTTCCTTGGAAGCTTTTAACCACAAATCCAACTAGTTTACGGGTTGAAATCCAGAAACGATTTTTTAAAAAGACTTTTATTCCCAGACGTCTTGTTAAATGACGACAAAAACGCGCCAAAACTTGCCTGTTGCATGTTTGAAATGCCTTTGGTTACCATGCTTACCATATGTTCATTAAGGGTCTATATGGCACTCCATGAGGGTGTATGTTAGGTTTACTCAAAGTGTTATCACCTTTGAGATGTGAATTAAATTTGACACCTTCATGTAGAAATGCTCACAAATGGTAGCTACCTTTTTTATAAATTTCCCGTCTCCATAATTGTTTAAACTTGGACAGAACCTAAAGCTTACTATTCTTATTTACTGTATTGTATGTGTGAAGTTTCCTGTATATAACGCGATATATTTAAATAAATCCTAATTTGAGGACGCTTCTTTTTCAACTTCCGGCTTTTGGCAGCCAACTGGAAGACGATAAAGACATATTCAAATATGCCTCTATTTTTCTATATAACCCATTATATCCTTAAAGTTATTGGTTCAAAACAAATATTTTTCAGGATTGGTACAAGACTATTCTTTTTTATGAATATCGGCAGTCCTTTTAAGGACTCGTATATGGACACATATTGTATATACTAATCAGCTCAATGCATTACAAAGACGATAATACAAATAAATTATTCCGCTGACTATAGCAAACAAAAACTGACAGCACGTACGTAAATTAAAACACGGCTGGTAGATTGTAGACAACATGAACATTAGTTATTGTCTTACTTAATGTGGTTAAAAAAATAATATTTACACGTTGGGCACATGAAAAATTGCACCCAAGTAAAATAACATTGTATTTTGGTTTTAATAAGAAATACTGGTTTGTTCTACTCTGGGCGGCAATGAATACACTGTTTATGTCATATAGTATAGCCCTTTCCTAAACTTGATTATCTCCCCTGTGTATCAGGTCGCAGTGCTCTCGCGGCAAGTATCCGTTTTTGTTTTGAGTAATCGAATACTTGCCGGAAGTATAAGAACAACACCTTCTTGTACAAAAGAGCTACACACGAAGGACAGGCAACTCGCCTTTTAGGAAAGGCCTATATATATATTTAACCGAACTGATACTTACGGCTTATTTGATTTTTTTTAATTTCATTGACATTTGTTTTTATTTGGTCAGAGAAACAATATCATATCATTCAGTTCACAATCTTAATAATACTGTCAGAACAAAACTAAGTTAAATATAGAATATGTATGTATTCAAATGACATACAATGTCATACAATCATAAAGTAATATAAACATAAATAAATAAATAAAATCAAATAAAAAAACTGGATTTGGTTTTACTGGTTCTCGCTTATACATGTATTGCTAGTAGTATTGGAATTTTGCTATTTTTGGTCAATACAAAGGAGATGGAACTAAGACCAATACTTATCGAAAACTCGCTATGGCTATTTTTTATAACGAATGTATTTGTCGGTTTAGTACAGATCATTTAGATTTCTTTGATGAATATAAAAGTTTGTCCAAAAATGATCTTACTTGGTGTAAGTTCAATAAGTGTATTCACACTTGATAGCCATTGTTTTAGAATTATTCACGTTGGTTTGACCAAATAATAATCCGAAAGTAAGTGCAAAATTGATTCATCGTCTAGTTTACAAAAGATACATAATTTGCTAACATTTGGATCCATTTTATTGGCAGAAACATTTGTAGTTAAGATGTTTTTGATTATTTTATACTGAGACCATCTCAGTTTTACCTCTCTGTAAGTGGAGGATCCCAAATATAATTTTCGCCATTGTTTTCAGATATTTGGTTTCTCATAGTTATCTCCCATTTTAGATTCTCTATTGTTAGATTTGTTTCATTCTCTCCAGACAGGATATTTTAATATTCTTGACAACCTTTTTTGTTTCCACATACTTTCAAGATTGAAATGCATAATAGGGCCTACGTCTAACTTATATATTCTACATGTAGTTGATATCCAATCTAACATAATAACATTTGATTGTTTGCAATCTGATAGATAGCTAAGAAAATTGGTATTCACTAAAACCTTGGCTTTAAAATCTTCAAAACTTAGAAAATGATGTCTACTTAGAAGCTCATTTGCAAATCTAATTCCATTTATTTCACACTTAATATATCTAAAAGGTTTGCGGTCTATAGTAGCTTAATATTATTCCATATTATATCCCTAGCTACATTAAAACCTTCAGGCGGTTTGTTTTGTCCTATAATTTCCCCAGGCAAAAAATACATCTCTCCAGAAATCATTGTTCAAATGCTGATTGTTAATATTTTTTTAATGTATATGATCTAATTGTGCTTATGTTGATGCCTACTGGGATTTTCGACATATTAAGTCTTACCCAACAATTTTCTAGGCATGGATTACTGAATTTACATCCGGTATTCCAATACCTCTGTCGCTAATAGGTTTAGTAGCTATTTTTCCGGCTACTTTGTCTGATTTAATTTGAAACTTTTTGTTAAGGCCTCTAAACAAAAAGGAACAAGAGCTGAGCTTGTTATCCCACGGTTGCTTGGACACGTCTGATTACCAACGGACAGACAACAAGAGGACAGCAAATAAAGTCTACAGATGTAAAAACAAAAAAAAAAAGACCAAACAATGAGCTCAATAGAGATATTTTGTGATCAATGCATATGCGAACACTAGCACGCTGTTGGTTATAAAGGTAGCTGTTGATATTGAATAAAACAAAGATGTTCTGAAAATGCATTCACTGAAGTAAGAGATAATACAAAATGCTTTATAAGAAATCTTAATATACATGCTGTACAGGCGAAACGGTCCATAATATCTATGATTGAAGTGTCGTCTGTTCTGCCACGTAAAGGTAGAATCACGCTATTCAGTAAACAGTGTTGGACTGCATGTGGTCGCACAAGTCGGCCGTCCTCAAGCATTCCCAAACGAAAAAATCCCCGTCGACAGGACTTGTTGCGCGAAAGGAAGTAACTCATGTAGATCGACTTTGAAATTTGCGTATGCCGTTGGATCTACATACATGTAAATGACACTTACAGGTAACCTCGCAAGATTCTCGGCACTCTCGTGTTGACTGCCACAAGCCCATAGAGCCTGGCATACTCTTATTCAAAACTTCGGAAAAAAAGATAACCCGGAGATCGCAAAACTGGTGTTCTGATTAGTTCTTTTTGAAAAATATTTTAAGTATTAAATCGAACACAAAACATATTTTTTGTGGAGCTTGAAACGTTAACTTTTGAAGCACACATTATGTCCAAAAGCACGTGTAGTAAACAATGACTTGTGTTTGTGCTCAAAAGTAATATTTCAAACCCCACAAATAAATGGAAAATTAATTTATTTGTTTTTAAAAAAATATGTTTTTGCTCGATTTAATACCTCAAATGTTTTTTCAAAACGAACTAATCAGAACACCGTTTTGGTGATCTCCGGGTAATTTGGTCGCCATCTTCTGTTTTCGTTTTCTAACACGAACTTCCACCAGGCTATTGATGCTAACACCAGTTAACGCGAGATTGTCTGGAATATCGCGAGGCTATTTCTCCCCTAGCCAATAGTAGTTGTGTTTGGTGTCCTCTAAATTGTTCGGTGGTGCAACAATATGAGAATCGTACACTTGACAGACATTGCATAAATTTACCTTTTTTCATATTACAGGAAACCTTTATAACATCCCTGTATGTTTATGGATATCAGATGTATACCCCTTTTACCCGCCTATTGCTTTTATCAGACCGACAAGTACCATGAGAATAAGACCTGGACAGCACGTTGATTCTAATGGAAGGATTTATCTCCCTTGCCTTTTGGATTGGGAGCATGTAAGTTTTTAACTGTTTAATATGTACGATAAAATATATAAGTATTGTAACCAGATACATACTAGAACCATACTTTGTTCACATCAAGGCCTAATCATTTTAAACAATATTTCAAATAGAAGGGCTTAGGGTACTAGCACTACAATCATATAAGTGAAATAACCTCAACCTTGATCGGATCATCAAGGAAAAACTCAATGTTAAAATGGTTTCACATACTTAGTTTCTATCAACATAAGTTATTTAACCTGCAGTATGCAATAATCCCCAATATATATATATATATATAATTTTATTTCAGACCCAAAGTCCATATAAACAAAATATAGGCCCTTCAAGACAAAATGTTCAAATGTCGACTGGCTTCTGTGTGAAGGCTACTGTTTTGTATTCGCCGGTTTCTATGTACTATTATTTAAAGTATTTTACTGTTTATCTTTTAGCCAAAAGGTAACCTTATTGAAGTTGTAGAAGTTATGTGTGTTGTGTTTGGAGAGAATCCCCCTGTATATGCTCAAAGTTTGACTCCTCCACTCAGTGACATAACAAAATCACAAAGTTCATTTCCCAGGGCTCTACAAGGTAGGCCGACTTATGTTACCGGTATATAAAAAAGCCATGTAATCCAGAATTAGAGATTCTGAACAAGATATTACAGAATTAGAAAAGTTTGTTTACCTAAGTAATAAAACTTATCATTTAATTCAGAATTAGAGATCCTGAACAAGATATTAAAGAATAATTAGAAAACGTTTGTATGTCTAAGTAACAAAAATATTTTTTTTTAAATCCAGAATTAAACATTTTAAACAAGATATTACAGAATAAGAAAATGGTTGTATGTCTAAGTTATAAAAATGTTTTTTAATCCAGAATTAGAGATCTTGAACAAGATATTACAGAATTAGAAACGTTTCTATGTCTTAGTAATGTCTCGGTAATACTAGATATTTTGACCCAATTTGTATAAGTAAATAATTAATAAAATAATAAATAAAACTTTGAAATTACCATGCGTATGAAGATAGATGAGTTCCTTAGACTGTGTTAGTTATGTTATTGGAGGTGTAATTTTGGTTAATGGAAAAAAATGAGTATTAATAAACATTATAAATATTATATATATATTTTTTATAAATGCAGAGAAAGAAAATATATATATATATTATATTTTGTTTCTGTCTAACTAAAGTAAAGAGCTTAATTGTTTAAAAGTTAAAATTTTCGGATAATTTTCAAGATTAATTGTTGTGTACATTTTAGATCATGGCCCAACGAGACAAGCGGACCGAAGGAAGCCACCTGAAAACATTTGGAGGACAAGGCTTTTCCTAATCGGGAAAAATAATGAGGAATTCATACCTTGCCCTAAAGAATGTAATCGGCTCACAAGAAACGGATTAGGTATTTTAGTCAAATGCTGTCACTGAAAATCAAACGTGATTTATAACTCCGGTTAGCCTATATATATCTAGTATATTAAGACATTTTTATTATCCAAAAAGCAAGCAACTGACCCCAAAAATGTACATCGGTCATAAATTAAACACTAAACAGTATACATGTACACGACTATTACCGTACAAGTTACAAATATAAATGGAATTTTCAAATACATCCTCATTGGAGGCAAATTGTGTAAAACCCCAAACAAAGAACACAAACGAAAATAATAATACACTAGACTTATAATTAGGGATACGGAATGACTGTCCGTATCACTTAAGAGATCCTCGTGTTTTTTTCTTATTTTTATTTTTTTTTTATATTATTTTTCTCGACGTTGCCTTGCGATAGCTTTGAGCTTAATATCTGAAGAGCTGCTGGAGGGTTTAAGTTCAAAATTTGTAAGATAGAACAGTATACCAGGGCGAAAAACCTGACATGTTTTTTTCGAAACTTTATGACGTCACATTGCAACCATTTTGAAACGTTATAAAATTCTTTAAAAACCTAAGGGTATGAAGCGATTGAATTGAAACTTGGAACACATATACTTTGATCCAGGGCGCATAGACTTATAACACAACATTTTCACATTTAATGCAAATTAGGTCTCCAACAGGCCAATCAAAATGCTTCGTTTTCAAAGTTTACTTAAATTATCCCCAAAAATGTTGATTCATGTGTAATCGATGGCGCTGAATATATTGGTTTTACTTTAAATTACCTAATCCTTCCCATAATGCACCTGCAGCCAAAACGAGGCTAAAATGCAGACTTGTAATTGTAGATGGCGCTGTCAGGCAGACACAGACAATCTGTTGTGCAGTAAGTTGCGGTCCGGGCCGAAGAAAAATGGAATATTCATGTCGGTTTATCGTACAATGCTAGTCAGCCTTTGTAGCTAAATCAACGAACACAGACTTTGCCGAAAAGCCGAGGTTCGATTGATTCCCGGGGTGGTATCTCGGTAATATTGTTTCGTGACAATCTTTAATTATCTATTTACTTGTTTATTGAAAGGATTAACAAAGTTTGTATTTACAATAAGTTAAATTATATAACTATATACTGTATGATTGCTTTTACTCGTTGAACTATTTTCAATAATTATACTGAGGGGCACACGGTTTGTGGCGATTCCCGAAAATGGAGACGTCCATGTTTAAATTCGAAAATTATTCTTTTTTGTTTTTATTGAATGGTGGGAAGAATGCTCTGAAAGTTCTCGTGATGTTTATATAATATTTCAAAAGTGTAGATTACTTATTTATTTGAGTTCTATGTTTTCCTTACTATTTCAACTTTTAAAAAAAATTAATTCTCGTTTTCTAGGAGCCGCTTTACAAGAACAGCTGAGGTATCCAAAATGTTCACATATAGACAGACGGTGGTCTTTCAAGGAGCTAGAAGACTTTATCATTGATTCGTATCCTTCCATCCCTTTAAAGAGGATTGGTTTTAAGCTAGCCAAAGCAACAGATTCCAGGAGACTCGTCATTGTTATACCATGCGATACTGTTACAGAGTTAGAGGCCATCATTCAACATGGAAGCATTTTCATAATCCCCTCAAAAGACATACACATAGGTCACGAGGTAAATCTATGAAACTATCTTTTCGAAATCTCTGGTTTTTATTAATTCTAAAGATTTTGTATCAACATTGACAAATAATGGGCCTCTTTGGTTACCAACACTAGTTAGTTGGTTGAAGGTTCACTTGAAATATACAGAACATGTAAAATAATTATTGTAAAAATATAACATTATTCAAACGTCAAACTTGGGATGCAGCTTTCTCACAGTATAATTTTTTATGTGATATTCATATGTATGTGTTGTGATTCCACCAAATTTTGGGCAATTATTTGGTTGCAATAATGTGTTTTATGTGATATTCACACTTTTTGTGTTGTGAACAGGATCATTTTTTAAAAAGGAATCCACCAAACTAGGAATTAAACCTTTTCATGCCATGATGGCAAATGAGATTGAATTCCAAAATATTCCGGCAGCCTTATATGACCAACATTACAGTTTTTATATGATATTCACACACATGTATACAATAACAGTTACAATATACAGTTAATGACTTTTGAAGAGGTCTACGTTATACAGTTATGTTTTTTTACATGGTGATTACGTTGTGATATTGACAAAAAGAAAATGGGTCAATAGCAACACCATAATCACCTTGTAAAAAGTCCAAACATGTTTTATTATATATTAAATTTAAACACATCCGATCAGTTGCCAACATACGCGAGATAGACAAACAAATGTAATTATGACGTCATGTGTTTGAGAACGCTTTTAAAACCGAAATATATACTCGTTTTGTATGAAGTGTATAGTCAATATGATGTGTTACGTAATAGCCACGAGACCACGAATGAACCAATCAGAGGCGGTTTATTTATAGCTTATATAATAATGAGTTATAGAGACAGATAGCTGTGCAGAGGTCTATATCACTGCTAACGGTCTCTAGCTCGTAGACCGAATTAAAATAACTTATAACTGTTTTATTATATGACATTCGATGAATTTAAATACTGAATACAACAATTTTTTTTTTAAACATACTTCTATTGATAGGCCTGATGTTGCCTGAACAAATGGCTGTTTTTGTTCAAATGAACCCGAAGCAGACGACATCTTTGATTAAAAAAGCAGATTATAGAATAGCGTTCGATGATTGATTAAAATTGAGTTGTGCTGTCAATATATTGTTTTATCAGAATCGGGATTAAATCAGAACATAATATTGTATCGGCTGACGATGTGATACATTTAAGCCAATCAGTGATCGGACAATATGATATAATCATCAAGTCATATAATAACAGCAGATGGGATTGCAATAGCAGTTTGCGTTGCAGACAATTTACTCCATTGTTTGGGCTTTTTAAAAAGACAACAAAGGGTTCTTAAAGATAAGCGAAGGAATATTGATTCACTGCATGGCCTGCGTGCATTTGTTTTCACTGACTAATTCTTAGACCAATCCAAGCTTTCTTGAAAGAGCAGTTATTTAATTATTTATTTTGTACTGTCTCACCTTTTATGAAAATTGTAGTAAAATTAAAAATTCCGGCTCTGTTCTAGCTGACTTGTATATATACTACCACAACTTTAAGGTAATGGTATACACTGCACAAATTTCAGAATAATCCTAAAAATTCAGCGGAGTAGTCAATAAAGTTAATGTTACACCAACAGCAACAGCGATGACTGCAACAATACCAATGACAACAACAACAAATGGAGTAAGTCGCGTTCACCACGGAGTAGAAAACGAACTGACAGCTATCTATACCCCTCAGCCAATTTGACTAACTGTCTACTGCACGGTTAATCTAGTAATGCTTAACAAATATCCATACTCGAACCGTTTACTAGTGCACTCTGGTAATGCTCGGCAAAACTACATACTAAACCGTTTATTAGTGTAGGTCTAGGGGAGACCGGGGATGGTTGTCACATTTTTCACTCTATATTTCTTTCTGATTTATTTCGGAATCAATTGAAATTCTGTTCCGAAGTAAGTTGAAGTGTAACATCTCACCTACGTGTGGGTATTTTTTTTTTAATTGGTTTAACTTTATTTGAAATGTGATATTTTTGTGTTAAAAAAGTAGTTGTTGAACTGAGACAACCTGCCCCATAGCTGGGTTGGTTGTCACAACATGTGGGGTTGGTTGTAACAGAGTATGGGTTGCCTTTACAACAGAAAACTATATGATACATTCATTTTTTATATCAATACAAAGGTTTATTGAGTAATTTTAATGATCAAAATAAATGTTGAAACAATATTGGCGTTATAAAAAAAGTTAGTTTGCTCGAATATAGACATATATGCAAATTTCCACAGGGCTCATTATAATGTAATTAATTATATCAATATTTTATATTTATAGTTACTGTTAATACATTAATATTATTATGAATTGGGTAAACGTAATAATTATACATACTGTAAAAAAATATATATTGTTGGTATGTAAAGTGGGGTTGGTTGTATATGTGACAACCATCCCCAACTGTGATGTGACAACCAACCCCAA
>JAVFBY010330528.1:0-10093 GCA_034781015.1 Tonicella lineata
CCAAAATTTGGCTCAAAAGATGTCCCCATCTAGCCTCAGAGATCTATCTTGATCCCGCGAGTTCACAGGAGATCTCTCGAGAATCAGACTGGCCACCCATGGACCTGATTAGGTATACATGTATAGGAGTCAAACAAGGTGACCCTGAACACGGAGTTAAACACCAATCAACCCAACACACACATTTTTACTGAGATAGTACATGGAAATGCTAGCCGCCGTCCAACATAATTTTGAACTCGATAACTAAGAACAAATTCACCGGTTGATTTCAAACTTGGAGTATGGCTTCTTCATGGTAATACGGCAGATGGGATTGCAAATTCATTACTTTCGCCTTGTCAGAAATATTTGGGCAGGCATGCATGTTGAGCTCACACATCACGTTATGTAGAATAAAGACCCTATAACACTGTGTTCTGGATGTTATAATCATTCTGCGCCCGTATACTAATCATGTATATTTACGAGACATTGGATTGCTGAGCAAGGCTGTGAACTCGTGTTTAAGAGCGGTACAGGGCCTAGACATACGTTGACCGCGCGACGCATTTCCTCGATAAACTTTAGTAGGTCTAAAAGAAATAAAAAAACAATATTATAAACATGCTGGATGCGCTTGCCACCTAAAAACCTTTAAAATTCTTTTATTTTAATTCAGCAATATATATATATGTGCTGCGCTATTAGTTGTGCATACCCCTGAGTACGACGTTAAACACCAATCAAACAAGTTAGTCGTGTATGCTCGCTTTACACATGTTAGATTGCAGTATACGGAAATGTATTCACTTTAATGAGCAGCTGATGTTAAACCAGCTTCCGTCTTCACTGATAGTCATGTTTAGTTGGCGGTCGAATTATCCCGTATATCAAGGTTAATCAAGCAACATACTGTTATAAAATGTGTTGCTTTGTACATTCTTCATTGGTAAAACTGTGTGAAAACACTTGCATTTTCTGCAACGCAATACATGCGTGTTTGTTTGTGTTGAAGGGTTTCATGTATAATCTTTTGCTTTTAGATGTACGGCCTTGGGTACTTTAAGGTGGAATACTTATGGATCATAATGCTTAAAATATAAAATGTTAGAATGTTCACGCCACAGCGTAGCTGAAATACCGCTGAATGTGGCGTAAAACACCAATCAATCAATCATGTATAATCACTTAAGGCGGGAAAATTTTTGCTTCTAAATTTGCTCCGTGTATCCCAAACGGCAGAGTTTTGCTACCAGAAAAAAATGTGAAACAACTAAACATTTATTGAAGAAAAATAAAGCATATTATTATTTGGGATAAGATACATTTCAAAGATATTAGCAGGCCTCCATATTTAATAAAACAAAGCGTATCCATAGCGGGTGTAGTGCCCTCCCACACCTAATAATACGTTTTTTTTATATAAAATAAATGAAAATTAAAAGTAAAAAAAATAAATAAATCTACCCCTGAAAACCCTCAGAATGCATCTCCAGCAATGTATGGATCCCAGAGCTTCAGGGGCCTGGGTGTCACCCAGACCCTCACCTGTTTTTTTTTTCACAGTCCAAAATCATGCCTAGTGTTGCCATATTTTTCTCATTATAGGAAGCAGCTCATGTATTTTACTTTTCCCCCATTTTGAATCGTTTTCAATGTATTTTTAAATAAACATGTACATAGAAGAGATTTTTCAGAAAATTCATGATGAATTTCTTATGACTTGTTCTAATATATGCATGTATACTGCATAGATGCTGTCTGGGTTGGTTGTCAGGGACTTCATACAAAAGTTGCCTTTACAGCCCACCACAGACGAGAACTATATGCCGAGGAAAGACGTTTGCTCACTACATACATGTAGCTTGTCATGTGCGGGGTATTTTGCCGAGTTTTGAGACTCGCGAGGCCCTGAGCAAAATATCCAATGTGTTAGATAATTTTGGCCTTGCGAGACCGAAACCTAACCGTTTTCAAGGGTTTTCAGCTTGCTGCTGAGCTGAATATAACAAACTGACCAATGAATATAATAGGCCAGGCCAACGGTTTATAAGGGATTTCCTATATTTTCCAAAAATATTGACAATAACTATTGGTGCATATACTATACAAGTTGAATACAACGTACATTATGTTCAAATAAATTACAAAGACTGTTTATTGATTTGGAAAAACATATGACTCTATACACGAATCCACCTGTCAGTCTGCTACATTCAGCTCAGCAGCTAGCTCACAACCCCCGCAAACGGTGAGACACGTTTGATATTTTCCTCAGCGCCTCGCAAGTCTGAAAACATCAAAATGCACATGCCGTGCTATGTGCTGAGCAAACGACCTCAAGAGACTTTTATCTCAACAGATAGCTCTTGCCTGTCATGCCTGTGGCAGGCTTAACTCTAGGCTTTGGATCCGTAACTTCTGACAATGCAAGACTCCCAAGTTATGTCAATTCAACAGAATGATGCCATTTAGGAAATGACAGTGTCACTTTACAATTTACAGAAAAACATAAAATTTTTACTTTTGGAAAAAAATAATATTCCTAGCTTTAGAAAACCACATTTCGAAATAACGTCATTGGACAAAAGATTGTCACTCTGATGTTGTAACGTCATAAATCAAAACCCCATTCAGGGGTTTCCTTAGTAGGCGGTCACCGGCGACCTGCAGCAGTCTACTCAGAGGAAAAATGGCTTTGGCCCCCGTCTACTTTTTTACTTTGATCGTTTTGTGGCAGCATATTCATTATTGTGTGTTACTTGTAATGATGGTAGCCAACTACTTTTCAGTGGTAGCCTCCTACTCTAAAAGATAAGGAAACCCCTGCCCATTATTTGAAGGACACACGTAAATGTTTGTAAACCATTTTAAAATGCCAATATTATGTTTCATTTTCGAAATGAGCGAAGGCGAAATAGATGTGAAAATCTGGTGGAGTTCATCAAATCTCAAAAGATGAAGGCATGTTATATCTTTACCACAATATTTCAAAAAGAATTTCTACCCCTGCATTGTCATCATACATATGCAAGGATATAGCGATGTGTTACTGCGAAATCTTATAATTTTATTATCCCCTTGCAACGGAGTGAAGAGAGGGATATAGTATTTGGCCTGTATGTAAGTAAGTACGCATACAAGTAAGTAAGTATGTTATCACTCGAGCAGCTTTATTTATAAGAGAATTTTTATGACAGTTCACACACATGTTTATAATTTAGTGAATTTAGAGGCTATTTTTAGAAAAATGTTGTCATCACTCTAGTGGCTTTATTTATGGAATAATTTTTATGAAACTTCTTGCATATGCTTATTGAGCAATTTATTAAATTTGAACATCTGAGTCTCTTGTTTATTTTTTTTCTCTAAAAAATGCAAGAAGGACTTAAATGCCATACTGCAAGGGGATTTGGGAGATGACTTTTTAATAATTTTAGAAATTGACTTCATGTATAGTTTTATACAGATATATCTGCTTAGATATATATATTCTTTTTTCTTCAGGGGCCCACATTGTGGCTCATTGGTTAGTGCTAGAGCTGAAAGAAATATTTGAATATATTCATGAATACTAATTTGCCGACTTCGAATAGTAAAATTGATATCCGAATATTTGTTGTTGTTGTTGTTACAGTACTAAACAACTAGAAAATCAAGAAAATATTGTTACAAATTCTTATATTTTGCCAAAGTTACATTTCTAAACAATAAGTCAAACAAATGGCTCTTAAATATAATAAAAAAGGTGAAATTAGAGCTGTTTTGGCTTTTTTCCAACGCAAGATTTAACATACATGATATATGTAAGATATATCGATTCATACTTGCTTTGCCATGATTGCCGTCAGCTTATTCTGTATCAAAGGCAACTCCATTTTTAGGCGACTGATCACTGACCGCTACTTATCCAAGATTTTGAAGATCGTTTAGAAGCTTTACCACGTAGTTAAACGCAATATTTTAGTGGAATTTGAGAGTCATGATACCAAACAAAGTTTTGGGATGTTATTTAACTTATCTTCTTGAAAAATAAAGCCATACCAAAGCGAAGGAAGGCAACTCTTGCAGAGGTTGATGTCAACAAGATTTATAACGCTACAGACAGCTACTTATCCAAGATATTTAAGATCATCATTTGCAAGTGTAACCACTTAGTTTAACGCAATACTTCATGTACTTAAGTGGAATTTGACAGTCATGATCGCAAACAAAGTTTTGGGATGTTAATTAACTTATCTTCATGAAAAATAAAGCCATAACATTACATATGTTTTCATGGAAATTTAAGCTAGTTAAAGAGGGTACCGTACACCGAGTAAGAGGGTACCAAGTAAGAAGTAGAGCATCCGTCGCACGTACATACATGTCAGCAATACACCCTTGAGTAGGACATTAAACACCAATCAAACAAACAAAATCTTTTTTTCTTCAGGACTATCTGCTACAAGTGTATTATGGTAAAAAAGATAGCTTTCTTCACAAGAGTTATTATGGTTCAGTTAGTGAGAAAAACAAGATTAGAAATCCAGGATTTGGACCAATCAATGATGACGACCAGGTAATTGTCTTTATTTCCTACATTCTTTGTCTATGAATTCATAGAATTAAAGTACATGTAGGTGGTTGAGGTTTCTGTTGCCCACGTGCTCCTCAGGGTGATGTCCCGAAATGGTTCTTCTACATTGCCCTGTTGCTCTCTTTAGCTATTTGCATCAGGAAGCCAAACTGTTTTTGTGGTGTCCTGTATATTTTGTCCTTAACTTGCCTTTGTCCTGTCTTTTGTACTGTCAGTGAGATCAAGGGTGATTTCTTCCTTCCATAAGTTTAGCACACGATCAAATAGGTGAAATATCTCTGTACACAGTGTAAAACCCGAACACACAGCGTCACATTGGACCCTGTTGTGTATTCCTTCCATTTTATGTTATGATATTTTGCCACTGCTATCGTGGGTGATGCATTTTCAGGAAATAACCTTGTTTCAGTATGTCATAAAAATCAAATAAATTAATCATTCACAAGTGCCTTACCCCAAATCACCAAAAATTTTATCCATCACGCATGAAATTCTCACTGTGGGAGTTATTTTAAAGACTTGGCAATACTATGTGGGAGGAGGAGGACACATTTTTCAGTTAGGTAGAATCATAATTTCACAGAAAACTGAAACTTTCTTTACGTCTGGTGCGATTTAAACGCAACTAACTCCTGACTAAATAGTTAATACGTCCTAGGGCTATTTGGTAGGCAATAACTGGCCCGACTACGATTTATTTTTCATGCCTTTTTTTTAGGCGTAAATAGAATATATTCAAGCGTTCCCATTTTAAATGCTGACACGTGTAAACAATATTAAATCGCGTCCGTAACATTTGTGTACAGTACAATACTCTACATTTCACAGATTTTTCATCTGTTGAAATTAATAAGAGATGCTGATTTATTTATCCTACAGCTCAAAATCATAATGCTACAAATAAAGGTAAATATTGACAACGCTTTACCTATTAATTTACTATATAAACCTACCTGAAGGCAAGCTTAAAATAATTTAAGACACACTTACTTTTTGTTTTGACACACCTTAATTTTGGAACGGCGCTCTTGAATTCAGAAGAGTCGTGACTGTTTCGCCACCAGACAAGTTTTTGTGCGACTACACTGTAGTTATTTTATTAACTTAGAGACCGTGCTTTGGTTTTTGTTCCAGGCAGGCAGGCACTTTATCTGTAAAGAAAGTTCTGCTCTGTACTGTACAGTAAGGTCAACATGAAAGTTCTTTGTGCCTGTATGAAAATTCTTTGTGCCTGTATGAAAGTTATTTGTGTCTGTATGAAAGTTATTTGTGCCTGTATGAAAGTTATTTGTGTCTATATGAAAGTTTTTTGTGTCTATGAAATTTCTTTGTGTCTGTATGAAAGTTATTGTGCAGGCATAAAAGTTTTTTGTTCTTTGTAGGAAAGTTATTTGTGTCTGTATGAAAGTTCTTTGTGCCTGTATGAAAATTGTTTGCGCCTGTTTGAAAGTTATGTGTGTCTGTATGAAAGTTCTTTGTGTCTGTATGAAAGTTCTTTGTGTCTGTATGAAAGTTCTTTGTGTCTGTATGAAAGTTGTTTGTGTCTGTATAAAAGTTGTGTGTGCCTGTATGAAAGTTCTTTGTGTCTGCATTTTTTTGTCTGTGTGAAAGTTCTTTATGTCTGCTTGAAAGTTGTTTGTGTCTATATGATAGTTTTTTGTGGCTGTATGAAAGTCTTTTTGTGCCTGTGTGAAAGTTATGTGTGTCTGTATGAAAGTTCTTTGTGTCTGTGTGAAAGTTCTTTGTGTCTGTGTGAAAGTTATTTGTGTCTGCTTGAAAGTTGTTTGTGTCTGTATGAAAGTTCTTTGTGTCTGTATGAAAGTTCTTTGTGCCTATACAGGTATGAAAGTTCTTCATGTCTGTATGAAAGTTTTTTGTGTCTGTATAAAAGTTCTTTGTGTCTGTATGAAAGTTCTTTGCGTCTGTATAAAAGTTCTTTGCGTCTGTATAAAAGTTCTTTGCGTCTTTATCAAAGTTCTTTGTCTGTATAAAAGTTCTTTGTGTCTCACTCTGTATGAAAGTTCTTTGTGTCTATATTAAAATTATTTGTGTCTGTATGAAAGGTCTTTTTGTCTGTATGCAAGTTCTTTGTGTCTGTATAAAAGTTTTTCCATATCCTCCCTTACTACTAAAAACTGGTAAATGAAAGCAAGCAAATTTTATAGGAAATGGGATTATTGGAAAGGTCTTATTTCACAATAGGTTTATACTATACCAAATATGTTACCACATACTTTCATTATTGAAATCCTGTATATGCAAAATAATGTATCATTATGTACTGCTCAACTGTTTTTTAATTGTATATCAATAATAACTTGAAGGTTATTATATATAACTTCTTAGTTATATCCTAACTTATAATTTGTCAACACCACTTGAAAAAAAGCTGTTTCTTTTACTTGTTAACAGAGGACAGAAGTATTAGACAATCTGGTGAGTTGGGCCATGGAGATCAAAGGATTTAAAGCTGCCTACATGGACTATGTAATGGATGTATGGCTACCAGAGGTAAATCCTTATCATAGGAGAAAACAAAAGACATTTTCATATGAAAGAGCAAATCAAGTATATAGTGACATTTTTACACCAAGCTCCTTTCAATTATTTCTTTCACGGAAAAACGCCACAAATCAAAATGACTCCAAATTCAATTCTGGCAAAAAAGAAAGTCTATAAATGTAATACAATTGTTGCACATAACATTTCAATGTATATTTAGTTGTTAAATGCCTAGTAATATAACTAAAATGAATCTGTCATCTGCCATTAACAGTTCACAATATATTTTTGGGACAAAATTTACAATCAGCAGAAAAGAAAGACACCACATTTAAAGACCAGTTTTGCACACAACTTTGTTTTTTGTTTCTCTTTTGTTCAGTTTATATAAATTTGTCCAGCTGAATAAAGATTTTTTTTTAGAGTTAACAATTATAGGATCCCAATTGTTGCTTGGCAGAAAACAAGAAAGCGTCTCCAACAATTCAACGCTAACTCATGAAATCTATGTTTCTGATAAAATATCATTTAAACATAACAGTTACCAAGTCAGGACAATTCAAAACCTGCATTAGCAACTAAGAATTATGTTCACCCTTTAGCGTAGCTAAAATACTGATGAATTTGGTGTAAAATATACCAATCAATAAGAAATCCCAAAATATCTTACAGAAAAGTGTTTAATTTTCAGGCTATTGTATTTGCACTCATCCAAGTAAAGGGTTATGGGCGTTCAAGAGCGTGGAAACTATTCCAAAAAGGCATCCGTTTTACCAAAGAAGAATTAGCAGCTTCCCATAAGGCCTTGTTAGAAGCAGCAGAAAGAATCTCACCCCAAGACAAGATCATGTACAGAGAAAAATTACAAGATAGAATGCGAAGATTTTTAGCTGATCCTGATTTAAAACATACATGATATCATATTTTATGACAGTATTATTGTTCATTTTTTATCATGTCACAATGGGGCTCTCCACTGAAAGGGGAGATAAATAAAAGGGGAGATAATGGAGATATAAAAGGGGAGATAAATCTGTCACCCATATACCAAAACAAGGTCATCTACTGGTGTGTCATTGAATGTACACAATAGCATATGTAGATTCAGTCAATGGCATAGATGACTTTGTCTCTTATATGCATGATAAATTTATCACTCTGTTTTAACTAGGGTCAAGGTCAGAAAGCTACATTATTAATATGCGGATTTGAATGACACTCCTTTTTTGTGGTACACACAAAGTTTCAGGTCATTTAAAAAGGTACTGAAACATAATTATTGTTTGCCACTGTGGAATGTCCACAATGGTGGATAGAAATCTACTTCTACTTAAGTAAAATAAGGTGTAATTAAGAAATAAAGGTTTTTTTTAAACCTAAATTCACTATGATAACTGAAAATAAAAAGGAATTGTCAAATGTTTTGGGATGCGGCTTCGCCGTTTCCCAAAACAACGGACAATTCCTTTTTATTTGCAGTTATCTTAGTGATTTAAGGTAAAAAAAATAAAACTTTTATTTGTTAAATATATAATGTCGAGCTAAGCACAATTAAATTTGACAATAAAGATTTTAAAAAAGTGAATTGCTCTATTGTCACAGGACATCGTCGTGTAGGTCGTGCGTATTCTTACAGCTGTAAATCGCCGGACGGCAACCGCATAATTTATATCAATTGGATGTACTAGTATATCACTAAATAAAATGCGGCCTGTTTGTGGCCAGGCCGGTTATATGACGGCGAACGTTTTAATCAAAGAATTGAATCCATCTCATGAGATTTGTTGTTACAGAGTAGGCGAGAAATGTACTCTAAAATAACTATACAGCTTTCATGTTGTCATCCACAAAAGGGCAAGGTTCTTGATATTACTTTTTTGACATTTCTATAATTGACATGCTTTTAGCACTGTATATATATATATATATACACCATCGTCTGGTAAAAAAATGACGAATGGGGTTTTGTCATTTTACAACGTTTACGTAGGCTGTATATGTTCAATTTTGGTATCAAGGCAGAAGCTTGATAAACAAAATATCTAAACCTACACGCTTTATCTGTATCTATGCTTACACAAAACCTCTCTTCTGTAAATTGTTTGTTGAATTAAATCAATTCTTAATACTTGTCTTTGTTCGTGAATTAATAACTATACCAACTACTTCAAAGAAAAAAAAAATGTTATGATTGTGTATGGAGAATTTGCCAGGTTCCCTATTACTATTGAATGCCATTCAAGAATTGTCAACTATTGGCTTAGTGTCTCAAGTATAGACAAAACAGCCTAATGTATAAAATGTCAATTGGTCTACAGGATGTCAACATTGCATACACATCCATATACAATTGGTGGTCAAAATTCACCAATCTGGTGAATGGGTTCGGCCAGGCTTTGCTTAAAAATAACATAAACATATATTTTTTTTGAAGTTTTAAACAAAGGCCGGAAGATGTATTTCTACAAAACTGGAATGAAACTATCTTGTCTTCTAAGATTTGATTCCTATGTTGGTTTTGTAATCAACAATTTTGAGCAAGCTCTATATTTATCGTTTTACCCCCATGTCGTGTGGAATGCTCATCCCAAGCTGTTGAAAATGAATACCATGTTCTATTATGTTGAACAAGTTCATACAGATCTGTGCGTATGAAATGCCTTGTCAAATACTATTGGTCCTGGCCAAACTTATTCAATCTAGAAAATTGATGAATTCTATATGACTATTCATTCTACCCTGAACCTTTGTATGTATATCAAGTCACTGCTATGTATGAGAAACGCCCTACCAAATGTTTAGCTTAACAAACAACAACCCATGTAACTTAGTTATCAGTGCTGTTTCGAGGGATAGAAGTCGTGTGGCTTATCTGTAAACAGTCTGATTAAAATCAGACCTACATTAGCTCCCCGATATTTTATTGTCGCGATGTAGGTCTGAACACAAACCTCACCAAATCATGTCCATTGGTCGACCAATCAGAGGGCCGCCGCCTGATCCAGGTGGATGGATGAATAGGGGATTCCC
>JAVFBY010330750.1:0-10092 GCA_034781015.1 Tonicella lineata
TTATGATTGACTGTATACACATCCCCAATATACCTCATCCTCTGTTTTATAAGAATGTGCAAATGGAACATATGGTGGTGGATGTAATGAGACATGTGGACACTGTTTGAATGGTAATTCATCCTGTCATCATGTAGATGGGAGATGTAATAAATGCAAACCAGGCTGGGAAGGTGACACCTGCAAAAAAGGTAAGATGATCTTGGTAGTATATGGTGATAGAGAATCTTCTTTCTACTAGTCTTATAACGAGAGGTTGCGCTGTCTCCTCATTCCAATAGTATCTGTATTATAAACATAGACGATTCTCCCACCATTGTTGCTGGACATAACATTTGTCCATTCCTTGGTACATGTGACGTAACAAGAAATAATATATTTTTTTCTCGCAAGTTTAAAAGTAATCTCTAATGTGGCCATATTACAAAAGTAATCAAAAGGGATTTTTTTCTGTTTCTAAAGAATCAAAGCGGACAAAGTGTAACAAATTTATGAAAAGATTAGGTAGGGGGTTCCAAACGTTTTAGTAGGGTTACCGGAGCCGTTGTAGAATTGGTCCGTCACTTTAAAATAGATAAAAAATAGGGATTTCTTTTGATAAAGAGTGGTTGAGTGTAACAGATAAATAAATGACAGTTAAAACTAAAAAATACTGTCAGTAAACGGGTAACTATTAAGTCCGATCCCCTGAATCCATAAATTATAGTTTTAACTCGAATGAAGCCAAGGCGGTTGATTGGTACATACTGTATATCCAAACTACGCGGAAATAACATGGCGGCGGAGTTGTTTGTTAACTGCTGCGCAGACAATTTAATTATTGTAATTCGGGGTTTACGGTCAAATATTTTGAACTTTAATTGGTATGCAAAGTAAAGTTGACTGTTTACTTGCGCTGCGATTTTCGTTGGAAAATTGCATGTTCACACATGTATGCTATTTACAGGTGACGGACCAATTCTACAATTAGACCGGGTTACCAACCCCATTTTTAACCACACAATGGCTATAACGAACTGCAATATAGGTCAGGAGCCGGTGGTTCGATATCAAGAATAGGGCTTATAGCGGATTTAATAACTGATCTAGGATAACAGATAGACATTCAACATATATACATTCATATATGCCAAAATGCCAAAGCAATACGTTGAAGCTCCGAAGCTTCAACGGTCACCTATTAGTAAATAAGAAAAACACTGATGCTCGTGTCTTACAGTTATTTAAAATAGACAATCTTACACTACTCTTATGTGATGCAAGCTGACAGATTTGGCTGTCAGCCTCCACTTCTAACGTTTTGTCAAAACGCCTGATAAAATATTAGTGCACTTTCATTTGATTGAAAGATTGGTTTTTTTTCTTTGTACGTTAACCGTCAAGCCGATAGGCCTGTACATGCAGGCAGCTAGATTTTTTTGCTGCTCTAATTTAGAACCTATATAAAAATATTTTTTTTATGATTGACTGTATACACATCCCCAATATACCTCATCCTCTGTTTTATAAGAATGTGCAAATGGAACATATGGTGATGGATGTAATGAGACATGTGGACACTGTTTGAATGGCATTTCATCCTGTCATCATGTAGATGGGAGATGTAATAAGTGTGAACCAGGATGGGAAGGTAACACCTGCAAAAAAGGTAAGATGGATTAGGCAGTATGTGACATTTCTTGAGAAATAATAAGGGAACTTAATTGAATTTTCTAGACTTTGTCAAATACCCAGCTTTGCGTCCATAAAACAATTACTGGTCCATTTAAACTGTAACGGTTTGTACAAATATGTACAGACTCTTATGTTCGCTTGTTGCATTGACTTGTTAGGGGAGAACAGATGCGTGTACTTCCATCTTCCACGCGGATTGTCCTTATACACACATTCTGTTACATCTCTGCGTCCATGAAACAATTACTTACATTCTTAATTAGCTACAATTATAATCTTACATTTATGTATATTGTATGCAATTCTCTATTACTAACAAACGGGTCCATTTGTTTCAGAATGCGTTACAGGTAAATGGGGACGAGATTGCACTACTGGTTGTAACTGTCCTAATAGAGTACCTTGTAATAAAACAACAAGAATGTGTCCAACTGAATGTGCTTCTGGCTCCACGGTGAATTGGTGTAACACAAGTAAAGACAGATCTTATTTATTTATTTATAAAATATTTCATAAGATCACATTTCTGATTACCAATGAATTGTGTAAACTGTTTGTTCATAAAATCTGCTTATGAAATGCAAATAATTTTCAGGTAGAACAAAAAACAAAAATTACCGGAAATGTAATATGTAGGATATTCGCAGCCAATAATGAACTATTGCGGACAGCATGGCATGTCTTACAAACGAAACAACGGGGCAAGGATCAATGTCTGAGGAGTGGCGGTCAACATGGCAATACGGAAACAGGCTTAATAACAGTTTGGGTTGAGGTTGTTGCTGTGGAAGATGACTTCCAATTCGTGCCTTGAAAATTCTCTGGGGTTGTAATCCATTCGTGTGAAGAACCAAGAAAGCACATTGTTTTTTTTTTTGTTCTGAAGAAACGCTGTACTATTGGAATAGAGCATTACCGTTATCCATGGCTGGAACTACAGCTTATGGAAGAATGTTCACTACGGCGTAATTCACAAGAATTCCTACATCCTGCCTACGAAGTTAAATTATCGCTTCGCCAAAAACCAAGCTAGTGTCCATCCCAGTTGATATTATGCTATAATAGGCCTTAGCACCTGACGTCACTGCATATATGCGATGCTACATCATAACGTTATCTCAAGCGAGGTTACTGGATTGTGTATGACTTGGTCTTGTTAGGACAATGCGGCGGAGGATTGTATTATAAGCATTGTCATCCTTTGTCGTAGGTTGCGTACCCGAATTAAACAGTTCAGACCGGGCATTGCCACACGATGTCTGTTTGATCTGAGAAGGGCGTCCCTCGATCCATATTGATGGTGTTGGTCCGACAGTATTTAGATAGAGCGCGGAGGAACACTTAATGTCCAGGCATTTGGTGATCTACATGTAGATTCCATTACTTCTATGTGTTTCCCTACTCCTTACGTGACAGGGTGAAATTTTCCTCTGCGGCTCAAACGGTATCGGTGTATCGTTACGGTGCTACAGTCAGTGAAACAGGAAATCCAAAATATGACACTTTTAGTCCATTAGTGTACATGATGCCTGAGTAGCACAAAGACAACAAAATAGTATTTGCTCTGGAAACCCAATGCATGGAATAAAGGAGGAAAGCACGAACGACAACTCTGGTAGAGATTTCAAACTAAGTTGTAACAGACCATCAATCAGATTGGGCTCTTTGTCTGTCAACAAGGCTAAACAGCTTGTCCTATTAAATCTATCGACTTCCTTTGTCCTTTATTTACAGTCATTTTGAAGTATAACTTTACTTAGTAATTTAGCTATATTCGGCCCCGTTCCTGTTGTTAGCGGTATGACCATACGACTCAAAACGGTACACTGTGTGTTAAACATCACATGACTCTGTTTAGCAAAACACAAATGAGAAAGAACATGAAGATTTTGCGCCAAAACTAGATTGAAAGGAATTTAATCAAAAGTGATCATTTTAGGAATTTTTTATTATCTAGAGTGTACGATTTTCAAGAGCGAATTAATAATAGATTTTATTAAATATATATGTCACATTTTCTTTCTCTGCATTTATAAAAATATATATATTTCAGCGTTGATGTTCGTCTGTTTTACTAATGCAAAGTCATATATGGGTATTTTATAATCACAATCGTATATTTCACCTATTGAAGGCGAATGTGATGAGAATTATCAATCAGCATACAGCGGTTTTTTCGGTCAAACCGTGTTATGGGGTCCATATTTTGTTTGATGGATTATATTTGTCAAGACTCCCAATTTGATGAAAAAGTTTACTGGCTCGCTGCGGGCAATGATCAATTCGAGATAATTAGCATTATACAAACTGGCCACAAAAATGCTATTTTATTATTTAAAAAAATGTTTAAATTGCCATTAATCATTGTAAGTCAGGTATTTATTTAATGTTTCCATCCTTGATTGTAAACAAGTTTAGAGTTTAATCAACAACTTATTGTTTGTATCACACACTTATTTGCATAAATTCAAGATGGCCACCAAAATACTACTTTAAAAATAAAACATATGTTAAAATTGCCTTTATTCATTGTCAGGCAGCTTAGTATTTATTGTTTTAATCAGATATTTACCTTTGCAATTGTCGCAGTTAAATCTACTACATAGTACATGTTATACAAGGATGAATTATCTTTCCTAGAGTTAATATCCGAATATGGCAGAAACCAAACTTTGCACAAAGATGGAGCCTCCGCGGAAAGCCGATTTGGAAGACATTTTTTTTAACAAATAATGAAAACATCATAATTCACCGGGTATATGTCTGCCAATTTTCGCAGTTTACTATACGTCTAAAGGGGCCAGGCACAATAATGATTTTTATAAAGGCATTTCATTAGTCTACTCAATCCATTTACTTTATCTGTGATATTTGGTATGACCGCCTAAACGGGATAAGCGGTGCTCATTAGAGAACTTTGTGGCGCCTCAGGGGTTTCTACAAACAATTAAGAGTTCAGTCCCTTACTGTCAGGTATCTAGAAGGGCTGTCTGTAACACACGTTATTGTGAATGGTTGATGGTAGCTGGTGGAAGCTTCTTGTGTCCTGCTGCTCTCTGACAAAGAGGCATCGTGAAACCGATTTTTTGTTGTTTGTATTTTGCGTATATACTTTCTTCTGTGGTGGAGCCGGGCGTCGCCGATGGCTTCGATGCTGGCCTCATTTGCCCTTCGGGTGCCAGGCCATCATAAGGATGAAATACAAACACCCAAATAAAAGGAAGGAACTTATATTGCTACACAAAGAAGCTACCCGTAATACGAATGTCATATTATAGAATATCCATATAAGATGGACTAAAAAGTGCTCTACTGTGTAAAACAGATAAAGATAAGACTACCAATAGAAGGTAGTACTGATGCGAGATTAACATATTTAGTTAATACGAGTTTTCTACATAATATTTTAAGTAGATGTTATAGATGTAGTTATATGATATGCACGAATAGTTCCATTGTCAAGGCATTCCAACACTGTCTTTACAAGGAATGTGTATCGCTGTGGCTGTGGTACGGCTGCCACGTTCTCTGTCTAACAAAATAATAATATTTGGTGTTAATAGGTAACGATGTTCAAAGGCTCATGAAATAGAAAATGTTTGTGATGAGTTGAGCAACATGTTGACCAGCTTAGATTCGCAAAAGATCATCTTCTCAAGGTAATGTCTCTCTTATTTACACAGATGATTGGCTTGAAACTTGTACATAGTACAATTTTACAGAATGGCCGGAAAGTGAATTGGGAATGTGATGGAGGTATCTAAGCCTTGATTACCAGTGGTCTATGAGTACGTGGGTGTAGACAAGGCGACGGGGCCCCGGGGATGGACAGCTGGCTGGCCCAGAGGAAGCTGTTGGGACGGCTAGGAGGAACAGAGACAACACAGTCGACTTCCAGCTCCGTGGTGTTATTTGGTCGACGACATTTCATTAGAAGAAAACAAAGAAAGGCACTGGCTCCACACGTGCAACCTAGGAACAAAATAAAAATGGTATAAAAATTATTTATCCAGATTACCCAGCCGAACATTTTAAAATCAATCTCTGACAAAAAGTTAGCAGATCTACATAGCAAAAATACAAGACCGGGGAGGTACTATAGGCCTAGATCTGACTTTTTTTAGGATTGTGTTTGAGCTGTACCGAAATATGGTTATGATATAAATAAATATTTTATAAATAAAGAAAGACAATTTGACATGCCTTTACCGGGGTTCGAACCCACGACCTTTGCCTTGGCCAGCACTATAGCGACTGAGCTATAGGGGCTGTCGATAATGGTCCTGTAAGGCTGTATTTCTTTCTGTACATAAGACACTGACACAAACACGCCGAGGCAGAATTGTTTGTTCTAGATATTACTCACAAATGTGTTTGTTGTTTGAGTTATACCGAAAATCTGGTTCTGGCATACCGGTACATATATTTTTATAAATGCAGAGAAAGAAAATTTCACATGCCTTCACTTGTGATCCAACCTATTTCTCTACATTTATAATATATGTATACGGTGGAGGCATGTTATATTTCCTTTCTCTGCATTTATAAAAAATATATATACAAATCTTATAATGGTAAAGACTGCATACTATACATTATATTATTAAGGAATTTGTTTTTGAAAGCTGTGTATTCCCTACAAATTCCTTCAATATTTATTGAGAAAGTTCATCGGGTCATCGTGACATGGTTTATAAAACTCTTCTGATGTACAAGTCTTTAATATGGCAAACCAAAAGCAAAACACGAAACTTTGTCATTACATGATTGGCAGCCAGGCGTTATTTTCACAATTATTCCATAATTATTGGTAATGTTACCTTATTGGAATAAAATGTAGCCTTTAACGGTTGAATGGTACATGTACAACGCAAGAGTCTGTACTGTTATATTAGTCGATCCAAATTGCGATATTTCCCTGTTTCCATTCTAAATAATTATAAGAATATAATGTTATGTACATACCTGCCCAAATAAATGTCCACATGTAGCTCCCATCTGATTTTTCCACGAGCATTCCTTTTAAAATAAACGAATAAATAAAGTATATAGTGATTTAAAAAAAAAAAAAAGCTAAACAGGCGAATCCAAAAAACTCCCAAAGCATTTCATCTATTCCATCATGAATATAATAGTATAGCTTTTTTCTTCTGCACACATGTATTTACTAGCTTCCAGGGAGTTATTTTAATACAAAGCGGGTCTTGAGGGAGTTACTTTAATACAAAACGTGTCTTGAGGGAGTTTCAACTTATTTAGTTGGGTATTGAGAAAAAATAGACACAACTGGGATGTATCAAACTAAATAGTAATACATTTAGACTAATTTAGAGACACCTATTGTTCAAACGCTACGTTAATTTTAAATTATGGAGATTATCTGTCGGAGGAAGCGAAAGGTGAGTGAGATGCAGGTTATATCTGTAACATGTGCTCCTCTCGTTACAACAGTTTCACCACTAAATTATATACTATTCACAAGACAAGATGTCTTAGGTCACAGTCCTATCATCTTTTCCAATCTATTTTAAAAACGAAGCAGCACTGACCATACCTTAGTTGGTATATAATCTTCATTTTAGACGACACCAATTTGATATTTATGCAAACTGAATAGCAATATTTTTGGTGGAGAAAAGCAAATTTTACATAAAAAAATAGTCCTCGGAATGAGCTGGACACATACACAAATTGAATCGCGCCACTCTGCCCCTGCAATTCAAGGATTGTTACACAAAGTGTTTGCTGCTACGCATTGCATTACATATGTGATGTCGATTATAAACGCACCCCAAACTGATTAAAATCAGTTTTATATTAGCTCCCCGGTATTTTATTGTCGCGATGTAGATCTGAGGACAAACCCTACCAAATGGTGTCGATTGGTCGACCAATCAGAGGGTCGCTTATCAATTCATGGTACATGTGCGTGAATCAGGGATTCCCCTGGGACTGCCCTAGCTTACAAAAATCTATGTTTACCACACCTTCCTGGTATCTGGTTTTTCAATGGACAATATACACATTGACCTTTCTTGAACCCTACACTAATTGACGCCATTGATCACCGTTTGCTATAGAATGTCCCCAGATCTACATTGTGACAAAACAATACCGGGGAGCTAATATGGATATGATTTTAATCAGATTGAAACGCATCCGTAACATAAAAGGGTGTGTTTTATGTTGGTGAATGTCCTCGTAACACTCTATTATTTCAAAATAATGTACCTCGGTCCCTTCGGGGTCCAGGTTCCATAATGTTTGTTAGGAATGGAGTCTTACTCAGAAATTCTTATTGACATACTCAAACGCAGATGAACATCTCACCTGCAATTGGAGGTCCCAGTAATGCTCCCACACCACAGACGAGCATCTCCAGACCGAACACCACAGCTAGGTGAGAAAGTCCTACCAGATCCTTCGTGATGGACGTCAGCACAACGTACGGGCCTCCAGTACATAAACCAAACAGACCAGCGTATGCCATTGAAACAGCAAAGGTAGCAGGAACAAAAGGCAAGGCTATCGTCAATAAGGCCATGACGGTAAAGGAACCGGTGTAAAGAACATACTGATCTAGGTAACCACTGTTGACTCCAAATCCGGCGATCAGCCTGGAGGCTATATTACTGACCCCCATAGAAGTGAAGAGGAGAGAGGATTGGGTGGTTGTGGCACCCTGTAAGACAACATAGCGTGGCAGATGTAGATTAACAACTGTAACAGTAATATTCCACAGAAACATACTGCTGCAGAACAGAAAAACCGGCATACTGTTAATAGCCCGAGCGCATGCCTTTAACTTGGATTTTAATCCTGTCTCTGTAGCTTGCCATTCGTCATTGGGGTGTGTTTTCTTGGCACAACTCTCTTCGTCTGACGTTGCTCCTCTCGAGTCATTGGAATTAGACACTTCTAAGCTATTGGGGCGACAAATTAATGAACATACAATGGCATTGGCACTGATTCCACCGAGGATAAGAAACATCCCCCGCCATCCATAAGTGTTATTCATCCAGCTGACCAAGGGTGGACCGGCTAACATACCGATTCCACCGCCAGTTATAACTATAGCGTTAGCCGCACTTAAGCGCTTATCAAAGTAGAACCCCAAAACTACCAAGGCCGGGCTGTACACTAGTCCCATTCCAGTACCTGTTGATACAAGAAACGACAAGCACGACATAAAGCTAGCCTAAGTAAAAAAATAAACGTCACTTCTAAATATATTAATACTTACCAAGGCCATGTACTTTTTGCGGAGTTGTTTTTAGTATTTAAAGCCAAAGAAAGTGCAAACAAGATACCTACGGACATTTCATTTCATTTATTCGTCAGAAGTACAATATGAATGTTTATATATAACTCATTATCGATTCGTCATAAATTGTTCATGTAAATATGTAGCAATCGTGATTTTGTGGCCTTGGAATATCTACGTACGTCACATCACACGGCGTTAAAGGGAAATACCACTGGATTTCAAAGAGTTTTCAGTATTTTCCATTTGTAATTTTTTTTAAATAAATGCTTGTATGTTGCTGGTCCCAAATTCATTATAACAAATAACAAACCATATTGCGAATATCGGTAGAAACGTCAATGGTCAAGATAACAACGGCTTTACCATTATAGTGAATGGGAGCTTAAACAAAACGCTTACTTTGATGCGGATATTTAACTGTTTTGACACTTTTATCTCCGAAAATATTATCTCTTTATACAAAGCAGTGTATTTCTATGATTTGCTTCTAAAAGATGTGTACATGTACATGCATTACGTTTTAAAACAGCAAACCTCGCCGCAATGGACTACTCTTTGGTTTTTCTTCTTTTATCGGGTCAGAATGTTGTTTAACGCCTCTGTATCGGTGATAGTTGAAAGACAACCACCCCTGACGTTATTTTGACACCTCGCTATAATGCCTCAACACCTGCAACGTCTCGGGTTTTGACTCGATTCCAAAATGACATCATAAGTGATTGTATTTCAACTATAACCGATCCGTCGAGTTTAAATCCCTAAACCTTTATGCATCGAGTGTACATATTTCCGTTGACGTTGCTCAGGGGTAAAAGGTATAGATGGAGAACCATTATGAACGATATACCTATTGAATTAAATGTCGTCTGGTCTTTAAACTTTGGACAAATGTTAGCGATTGTGGGGTCAACTACTGGTGCTTTTCGATCATGTAATGGGATCACCAGTGGCTAGAAAGGGAGATAAATATGTCACCCATATAAATATAACCAGAATTCTATTAACCAGAAGTATGAAACGAGTCATTCACACACATCAACGACATTGAAGCTGATACCAGCACGGATTGATGACGTAGCGCCCTCTAGCGGTAAATAGTCGTCGTTCACACGATTTTATAGGCAATCATGGGTAATTTCTAGCACACTTGT